>QMIH01002754.1:10492-41240 GCA_003987875.1 Clarias batrachus | reverse complement strand
AAAAAAACTGGTTAAAAGTAACCAAGCCATGAACTTCTGAGTCACTTGCCACACCTCATCTTCACACACTGTATACTTAAAGGCTGAGCTATGTGAGGTGGAACCTTGCAAGAACCTTTCAAGAAGGTTTCAAGATAAGATGACAAATAAGAAAGTGCGCCAGAGCTAAGAGGAAGTGCTAAAGAAGATACAAGTGAATATCGTAGGCTAGCCTCATCTGTGTTGTCACTGAGGGAGTACATGACACATTTGTGTTTCCCTCCCATATATTTGTGTTTGAGGAGGAAATATGGACAGAAACCAGTTTTTTGTAAATATTRTGTCTTGGCTCTGTGACAAGTAACTGCAGTAACTCTCTATATGCGGAATGTGTTGTTCCTAGCCCATAGCTCCTGATCATAAAAAAAATCAAGAAAAAAAATTAGAGATAAACTTTGCCAAGGAGTTGTTTTTAAGATACATTCTGATTGGAAACTACTGTACCTAGGAACACTCTCACTCACTCACTTACTCATCGTCTATACCTCTTTATTCTGTATACAGGCTCGCTGGGGGCCTGGAGCCTATCCCATGAGACTTAGGGCACGAGGACACCCTGGAAGGGGTGCCAATATAGCACATACATCAAATAAGATGCTATCTCAGCTACTGTATGGTGTACTGCCTTAAGAACTTGGCCGGCAGATATTTGAGGATATCTGGGAGGAAAGTCTACACTATGTCAACATGATTTCCATTAACGCTTGATATTGTTAAATACAATTTAAAATTCTGCACAGATTACATTATTCAAGGGTAACATAATATAAAATATTACCAGAGGTGTCTCTTTTATGTGACAAGTTTGACTCAGCAGAAGTTACTTTACTTCATAATTATACCTCATGTCCAAAACTACAGGAGAAGTTAATTAAAATACTTAGTTTTCTAAAGTTCTTAAGGTACACATAGACCCAGMGCCTGTTTTAATAATCTTAACTGTTTCTGAGGATCTGAGGAAACGGCAGGTGGCATAGCAGTATCTCAGCCTATGGACTTATTATGGCAACAAAAAGGAAAGAGACTCCATTACTAAAGTTATGGCAGACAGAATTAAGTACTACATGAAATAGATTCATTCTGAATGATAAGCTTAACAAATTAAAGAAAATTTGCCAACCTCCAGTTTCTCAACTTGAAAGGATAAACACTGGATATGTAAATGAAAGCACACTCCTGGGGAGTATGGGGTACACCAATATGTGATTATTATAAGAAGAATATTAGAAGAAGAAAAAGAAAAAAAAGAATCAATTGATTATATTTTTTCCTGTAATGTGTATTTCTGTAATAAGTATTTGCTTTATGTTTTGAAGTAGTATATCTTTGTTGTTTTTGGAATTATATTTAAAAGAGGCATCTGGGTTTTACTCCATATTATTTCTGGAACTAAATGCTTCATGATAAATGCATTTAAAACAATTTTTGAAATCAGAATTTTACAGAAATCAGTAACTTTCTTTGATATCTTATAGCCTAATATAGTCATTTCTTCATAATGGCTTTTATTATTGATAAGAGTCACTCACTCATCGTTGTCTATACCGCTTTATCCTGTATTCAGGGATGCGGGGACCTGGAGCCTATCCCAGGAGGCTTAGGGCACGAGGCGGGGTACACCCTTGACAGGGTGCTAATCGATCACAGGGTGCACACACACACACATTCACACTTTACGGGCAATTTGGGATTATTAGCCTTATCTGCAGCTCTTTGGACTGTGGGAGGAAACCGGAGGACCTGGAGGAAACCCACCAAGCACGGGGAGAACATGCAAACTTTGCACACGGAAACAGGGACTCAAGCCTGGCCGGGAATCGAACCCAGACCCTGGACATGCAAGGTGACAGGGCTAACCACTACACCACCCTGCTGCCTGTTGATAAGAATGTATATGTTTAATGTCCTCTAACTCTGTTAAAGGTCAGTATTATCATGTTTCAGACGTTCAACTAGTTAAAGCAAAATGCTTGAAAGGTTCAGACAGTTCTATTTTTTTTCTATTAACTACAGCTATGGGTTTGGGGTAAGGTTATTTAAAGGATAATCTGTCTGTACTCTCTGCTGTCACTGACTCAATCACTGTGACATGTAGGAAAAACAATCAAATATATGTTTTGTGTTTTCGGGTTTTCCAGCGTTTATACGTCAGAGTGTGAGTTAAACTAAGTGTGTAGAGATAAGCATTAAAAGTTTACACCAGTTAATACATTACACAGGTTCTCATGGAAAGTTCAGGAAATTTCTGTTGTCTGGTGAATTTTTTTAACTGATGTAAACCACATTTTATCATTATGAAATTTATGTTTTATGATTGTGTTATTAATCTATTTGACTAGTTACTGTAAGTGAATTTATCTAGTGTTCTGTTGGTGGAAAGATCAGAAGATCTCCATTAAATTGATCTGTACTGATTAGGTTTGATTCCCGCTTGGGGTCTGTGTGCGTGGAGTTTGCATGTTGTCCACGTGCTTGGTGGGTTTCCTCCGAGTACTCCGGTTTCCTCCGACAGTACAAAGATATGCAGATTAGACTAATAGGCGTTCTCAAATTGCCTGTAATGTGTGAATGAGCGAGCGAGCGAGTGTGTGTATATGTGTTTGCCCTATGATGGATTGGCACCCCATACAGGGTGTACCCCACCTCGTGCCCCAAGTCTCCTGGGAAAGTCTTCAGGGCGCCTCTAACCGTATATGCAGGATAAAGAGGTATAGACAATAAGTAAGTGAGTGGTAAGGTTTGTGGAAATTATTTTACAGTTAAACGGATCCCTGGCTGCTAAGCTGAGAATCAGACTACTGCCTCTTGAATGCAAGTTCATTTAGAGTTACCAGCCTCAAACATCACCGATTAACAGCATGTCAGATTAAATTATGAAGACTTTACAAAGCATAAGTAGCAGACACAGCTCAATATCAACTGTTCATATTTTTGGTGCCTTCAGTATTGTTTTACAATGTAGAAGGGAAATAAAAACAAAAAAGACTGTGGAATTAGAAGGTGCACCCAAACCTTTAACACACACACACGGTACCGGGGTTTGAACCACACAAATCTTTCACTTGTGCGCTGCTTGCATGTGTTTGCTGTGTTACTTAAGTCACTATGCTCACGCAGGCTAACACGTGGGTTTAGTCTTAGCTTCGCGGGCAGCAATGGAGGAATCCCCGCTCATAGGACTAAGTGACGGGGCTATCGAGGAGACGAAAGACACCCATTATTACACTAATAAAATTGGAGGATGTCCGGTAAGATCAAATTTCTCAGTTTTTGGTGGTTAACTAGCTGGCGTAAGCAGGTGTGTTATAAGTGCTGGATATCAAGCAGCATGGTGAGTTAACTACTCGCTAGCTAGCCGTGTCTGAGCGTAGTTCTTGACTTCGCTGTATAAGACTGTGTATAATATATAAGGTGCATTGACCGACAGTTTGGTCTCTGGACAGCGGAAAGTCTGGGTTCGCTAACCAGTCGGAGCATGTAAAGTCAAGCTAAAGACCAGAGTCTGGAGGTTTCAGAGTGGAGAAAATTAAAACTGTACATTTGAGACACAAACGTATTGAAATAATAAATCTTGGAGTATATTTGTGTAATTTATTTAACCCATGAGTTCATGTCAAAATAAATGCCACCCCTAACGCTGAAACGTTATAAAAACAGAGCAGGGACTGTTTCCGGTTTGGCCAGCGGCACAGCGGAAACTGCGTCATACATTTGTAAATATGCTTGTCATTCTGTTTTGTGAGTGCGTGTGAAATTTCTGGTATGTTTTTGTAATATATTTCGTTCAGCATTGAAGTTCTACATTTATATCTGATGCATGGTGATGCAACACGCCTTTATTTATACCACTGCAGCTCTGCACTCGTTATCCTAACATACACTTTATACTTCAGTGTGGAGTTGCTCCCCTTTTTGGAGCTGTAACAGTTTTCACTCTTATTGCAAGGCTGTTTTGCAGTTTTCAGAGTTTGCAGAGTGTTTGTGTGGGGATTCATGCCCATTCGTTCTGTAGAGCATTTATGAGGTCAGGTACTGATGTTGGACGAGAAGGCCTGTTCAAGTTTGTCAGGTCAGGGCTCAGTGCGGGTCAGCCAAGGTCTTCCAAACCGAACACATCAAACCATGTCTTTATAGACGTTGCTTTGTGCACTGCGGCAATGTTGGAATAAAAAAAATGGCCTTCCCCAAACGGTTGCCACAAATTTGGAACCATAGAATTGTCCAAGATGTCTTTCTATATTGCCCATCACTGGGGATAAGGGTCCTGATGGAAACACCTGAATGTAACATTTAAGAGGTTTGGGCGAATATTTTTTTTTGTCCATGTAGTATATTTTCAGTGGTCCAAATCTGAAAAACAAGCAGGTAAAAAATAATAYCAGCTTCACACTACTGGGTCATTTCGGTGAAAAATTAAGAAACAGAACGCTCCATGGCTCTAACAAATCAACAGTATATTATAGTGTACAGTTAGATACTTTTCTATGTTATATGTATATTATACTTGTTATAACATCACATATATCATTATGCAATTGTATATATTATTAAATATTTACTGAGAAGGTCTGTGGAAATAATTTTACATTTATAGGTCCCTAAAAATATGACACAAACTATAGTTACAGTCCATTTATGTTTGGACACTCTCACACACACACACCACACACAGTGCATCATCAGTTAATTAATCTTTAACACAGTATTTGATTTAGAATTAGAATCGGGTTGACACACGCAAGGAATTTGATTCCGGCTGTTTGTGGCTCTCAAAGTACAGCCCCCCAAAAAAGGGTACAATTGTTATAGACCAGACCTTATACACATTAAGTATGCAACATTCAATAACTAGACAGATTAAATAAAGACAAAAAAATCTTGAGATTTGCATTGTACATAAATTGAGTGTGCATGGTATTGCAAGTAACTGTAGTGTGCATCACTACAGAAGAGCACATGGGTAATGTACAGTAGGGTAAAAAGTTAGGACGTTTGTAAAAAGCATGTTGGTGCTTTTGTACAGCAGATTGCATATAGTTGAGTTCAACTGATACTGATATTGCCGAATGCTTCAACAAGAAGCTGAGCCCTCTTATAAAAAAGTGTTTAATACTTTCCTGATCAATGTCCAAGATGAGCATTATGTTGATGTGATAATGTCACTGGGCGTTTGGCATGATAAAAATAATTAAATAAATAAATACAGGCCAGCTTTTAACTATACCTCATTGTCCACTGACATGCATTATTAAATTTTTTTCAGGACCTGATACCGGGTGTATCTAATCCACATAACCAGTGCCAGCTTTGCGGCAGGTTCCTTAGTCATGTCGTTCAAGTCTACTGCCCCCTTGCAATGTCTCTGTATCACCGCACCATGAATCTGTTTGCCTGCACTTCTCCCGAGTGCCACGGCAAGCTGGGAAGGTAAGCGATCACTTTCAGGTTTAATGTAAATTAATTACACCACTTGATGCAGTTTCAGAGTTAATGTTTCATTCTGTTGGATCGTTCTTATGTATAGTTGGAAAGCACTYCGGTCACAGTGTTTGGAGACTGAGACAAAACAGCCTTCTGTGTGTCAGAGCTCTACGACAACATCACTTTCCACTACAGACTGGTGTGATGATGCTGACGACTGGGGAATGGACTCCGAGGAGAGTGTGGGCAGTGGGCAGACTGGTACAGCTCAGTCAGAGACAGATAACTTTACAGAGAACCTGGATGTCGGCACCAGACTTCAAGAACTTTGTATCAGCGAGTCAGCAGGTGTAAAGACTGCCGGACCACCTACAGATATTCCCACCTTTCAGTCGTTCTATATCAGTGTGGTGGAGGAGACGGATCTCGTGGGCCAAAAAGACCTGGAGCATGCCAACAGACTGCTGAAGGAGTATGAGGAAAGGGAGGGCGTGGCTGTCAGGGAGATTGCATGGTGGGTATATTTGTAATTCTTTTATCAGATCATGTTAGTATTTTACGAGAGCGAATTAAAATGATCTACACTCTGGCTGTAGAATTTTTTATTTAACTTTTAGAAAAGACAAATGCACCTTTTTTTGCAGATATCCAAACACTTCTGTTTACGCTCTTCCATGAGTTGTCTCGGCATCAGGTACACCACAGACCACATAAAACGAATTCTTGTATGTTGCTCTGCTTCCATGCAAATCACAAGTGAGGCATCCACCGCAATTTTGCTCTACACAAATGAACCGATGTGACACATTCACACCTTCACAGCAGTGACTGGGGAGACAGTAGCCTTGAGCAGAGAGCTCTGATAAGAGAGTGCAGCCAATGGAAGTTTTAATATAACTGGAGTGTAGATAATTTTTGACTCACTCTTGTAAAAAAAAATAAATAAATAAAAGAAATCGACTCTGGAGTGAATTGCCACCCATCTCTAATGGATATTTGGTATACATTATTCAGTCTTTATTGCGAGTATTGTATAATGTTAAAAGGTTCATGTTAATTTAAGCATGTTACCATGTGTCTTGATGTGTTTACTGCTATTTGCCTCAAGTGCGCTCAGCTAATAGAATCAAAGAGAGAGTTAATGAGAAACAGCTTGGATAAAAAACAGGGCCAATGTTGCACTTGCTCACAATTGTCTTCTGGGCTGATTTATTTTAAACAAAAGCAGCTAAAGGAGAGCTGCAAGCCAAATTACTGCTTTTCTCTAGGGAAGGGCAATCATCATGATGTTCATTCTCCTTATGTTGTCAGAGAGACGCTGGGCCCCAATCATGTATTGCTGGATTTTGTATTAATCAAAGTGTCTGGTTTTCCACACAAAAAAAAAATATATATATAAAAAATCTTTCCATTTGGACTCAGTTCAATAAAGCCGATGGGAATTTTATCCTGGAAAATGTTTGTTTGTATTGAGCTACGATTATCTACAACGAAAACCACATGAGGCTAACACCTGAACTTTTGCTATAATCATCAGCCTGCATTTTCAACATAACTTCATCTTGAATTAGTGTCATGGTTATAGTTTATATTTTTTTCTCATAAATTCATCTTAAATGTGACTTTATGTGAATGTCTGATATTTTGATTGTATTGTCCAGCAGTGAAAGTGAAGGCAGGGAGGAGGCATATGAAAAATCCAACGCCAAACATGGCGACGCAGTCTTCTCCAGTTTTATGAAGAGGATCTCCATCTGTCCAGAACAAGTACTTCGGTGAGTTTAATAAGATGATGGAGAATAGGCAAACCTTTGGAGATGAGCTAAAAACTAGCCGTGTCCTCTGTGAGGTTTAGATTTCCGTTCCCATGAAGAACTTTTACATTAAAGTCCTGCTTTATGGTCTTTTTCAACGTAATTTAGAGTAACAGTAAGCATACATTGTGAATTACAGGCATTATTATTAATGAGGCAGGGAAAAAGGAATGACCCTGTACACTGTTTTGTGGTCAGAGAGATTAGATAATGCTGACTAATCATTTTCCATTAGCAAATATGACCCTGTTTTTTGGTTGGATGATTAATATGCTTAACGTTTTTACCCCTAGCCCCTGACTTCATGTGAGCTTAATATTTGATGAAAGAAAGCAAGACATAATAACCAACGAGTGCAACCACAGCTATAACAGAAACCGCTACAGCAGAAATTTTCATGTCTGTGGCAATAGAGTAATTATAGCGTAAAGATATAATGATTTCCAGAGCTCAAAGAAAATGTTGGTATTCCTTCAGTAACTGTAGTAATTCATGTTTGTGTGTGTGTCTGGTTAGATGTAGTGATGCACTGATAGCAGTTTCTTCAGACCGAGCATAAAATATAATTCATTCTTTATAATGTTAACAAGTTGAATTTTATTATTTTAGCTAGATACGCTTGTTTCTTCTGCTCCAGTAAATTACAGTGCAGAAGAGTGTTTTTTTCTTTTCTTTCACTCCACAAAATGTGCTTCCATACAGCTCTAGTAAAGTATGTTGTTGTTTTTATCGCAATGTAATCCCTCATTATCAATGACCCGTAAGGGCTGATCGTTAAGAACAGCATGCTGTTATGTTCACTCGCCACGTATTGTCTGTAGGCATTTTTTCTCACCTAGTTTTACCTTGATTGTTTTACTCTGATTCCCACTATTTATCATGAAATAAATCAGGATTGCTTTCATTTCATGTCATGTGTTCATAAGGTATCAGATCAATAGTTAAATATATTATTTTTGGAACTTACAGGTACAGTTGGAGCGGGACGCCATTATTTATAATGGAACCTTCTTCAAATGTAAATCAGATGGTGCCTCCTTGTGCACACTGCGGCAGTCCTAGAGTGTTTGAATTTCAATTAATGCCAGCACTGGTCAGTTTGCTACGGAGTGCACGTCCAAGTTCAGGTTTGTCTGATACATACTCTATATTTTCTCTGATCATTTTTGAAGCCTTGCCAGTAATGTGTAATGAACAGCACCAGTAAGATTAGGAATTTATGCTATGTTTCCACTTATACTTACTTAGTAACAAACTACTTGCATATTACAAACTTTGGCGTTCCCCTTTCAAGGTAATGATGCTAAAATACAAAGAACACTAGATTAAAATTCCCATGAATGTATAAAATGTTAGCATATGTGTTGTAGAGACATGATTTTTTTCTCTCTTTCTTTCTCTGTCTCCCGCTCCCTCTCTCGCTCTCTCTCTCTTTTTTTTTTTGCCTCCACAGAGCTTGCAGTTGAGTTTGGAACTGTTTTGATTTATACCTGCAGAGACAGTTGTTGGACATCTGGATCAAGCAGTCCTATTGAGGAATTCTACATTGTACAAACTGATCCTGATCAAAAGCTCTTTAAATGATAATAGTAATAGTTTCTAAAAATAATAAATCAAAATTAACACACTGTGCTGCATTTTGATTGTTTATTGTTAGTGTGTTTAGATTTTTGTTTATGTGTGAATCACAGTATAATTATTGGGATTAATACAAAAGAAGAAATACACGAACAATAATTTTCATACAGCATAAAATATACTCATTCCTTTAAATGACATTTTAGAAAGGGGGAGTGTGGGGAACACAAATAAGATGATTTAGAAAACATAAACATGGATATGAAGGAGGGGAATAACTTGTTTAGATGGTATGGGACATCATGATGGAATAATGAGTGACAATGTACGCTGCTAAGTCAGAGTGAGGTACTACAATATGTATGTGAACAGGAAAGTAACAAGTATAGTAAAAATAAGTCAGTATTACAAGTCAGTGTTCAGAAATTACTCTTACTGTAATTAATTTTTAATAAAAAAGGTTATATTTTGGGGTAAAAACAGGTAAGCATTGTTAATGGTATTTATTTGCCAGCAAATACATTATACATAAGTTTTACACTGAAATATTGATGTTTGGCCAGTGCTGACTGGTTAAATTCTGTGAAATTAAATTTTGTTTTAAATATGATATTAAATTTTAAACATGCACTAGTTCTTGATACCATGCCCTGTATAAATAAGTAAATTACAAAATAAATTATTAACCATCTGAACCATTTGTAGTAGCTTTATTCCTGTGTTCTTTATGTGAGAAAATCTTATGTAGAACATCTGTCCAAAAAGTATATTGTTAAATATAAATTAATTAGTCAATCCACCTAATGATGAACAGGAAAGAGCCTGAATTATTATTATTATTATAGAAGTAAATAATTTGACACAACTCCATTTTACTACTTTTAATGCAACATTGTAATTAAAATGTAAATAAATCACATTAATAATGTGACAGCAACTATCGACACACTAGTCAATTTATAAGTAATAAGGAAGTTTAAAAAATTACAGACAGGTTCTTTATGAGAGGTAATAACAGGAGGTGGCATTGTGGCGAAGCAGGCAGTGGGTTGGCAGCTCCTTGGCTCAGTAACATGTAAATTCTAACTGCCAACTAGACCAAAAAACACCCTGAATCCCCACTCGGCTCACAACATCTACAGTAAACAAAGTAGCACTTATTTACTTTTACATTAATAATGATTAAATAGTATTTGCTTAAGCTGAATCAACATACAGTCATAGTAGGTTATTATATCAACAGCACTGACTATACATTTTTACTCATAATAGTTATGTACACCCATATTTACACTTAGAGGCAATTTAGATTACCCACTCAATCTACATACAGTAGATGTTGGGGTTGGGGGAAACCAGAAAACCAGAGAAAACCATGTTGATATGGGGATCGCATGATTACAGTTAAAGAAGGAAAATTATTTAGATAGATAGATAGATAGATAGATAGATAGATAGATAAATAGAGTACATACATACATATTGTACATACAGTACATACTTTATTGATCCTGAAGTGATCCATTATAATTGCACCGTTTAGTGTCAGCCAGATGAGGATGGATTCCCATCTGAGTCTTGTTTCGCTCAGGGTTTCACCTTCATGTAGTCTCAGGGAGTTTTTCCTTTCCACCATGACTTTTGACTGGCTCATTAGAAATAATATTCCTGCAGGTACTTCGCTTTCATCCTTCAGCCCAAACAAATGCATGTAGGTTGATTGGTGATTTAAAATGGGCCGTAGTGTATAATTGAGTTGTATGATGCATATGTTTAGCACTGAATGTAATTTTATAGGATTTTACCCAAGCAAATGAAACTACTCTGTAGGGCAGTGGAGGGTCAAATGGGGAAGGCCTCAGGTTACACGGTTTCTGATTAGAAAATCAAGAGTTTCGAGCCCCAAAAGTGTCAAGTTGCCTCTATCGAGTCTTTGAGCTAGGCCCTCAACCCTATGTGCTCCAAGCGAGCGTTATCCTAGTTGACCCTGCACTCTGACCCCAGTTTCCTAACTGGGATGTGGGAAAATGACAATTTCCCTTTGTAATTGATAAAGAATTCAATTATTATTAGTCTACATTTTCTTGCTCAGACACTTTGCATAATTTGATTTCCCAGCTAAACCAGCCTGACCATGGTTAATTATATGTGTTATGTTTATGTAAGAATAGTCAATTCAGCATATTGACACTATATGGACAAAATTATTTGGACCAATTTGCAATGACATTGTATGAATATAACATATATGATTCTCCTTTTGCAGCAATAACAGCTTCCATTCTTCTTTGTAGACTGTCCACAAGATTTTGGAGTGTTTCTGTGTGGAATTTGTGCCCATTCTTTCTATAGAGCATTTATGTATTCAGGCACTGATGGTCAAGAAGGCCTGGCTCGCAATCTCTGTTACAGTTCACCTCAAAGATGCTCGGTGTGGGTGCGGTCAAGGCTCCGTGTGGGCCTGTCAAGTTCATCAAACTCATCAAATCATGTCTTTATAGTCCTCGCTTTGTGCAATGGGGTACAATCATGTTGGAATAGAAAAGGGCTATTTCCCTAAACTGTTGCCACAAGGTTGAAAGCATAGCAATGTCCAAGATGTACAGTATTGGTTACTAAAGCATTAAGATTGTCCTTCACTGGGGATAAGAGGCCTGATTAAAACAATAATTAATTAACAGGTCTGGGTAATTACTTTTGTCTATATAGTGTATCATGGCTTAAAGTTTTTCAAAACAAATCAGTAATGCGCTTCATTTCAGTGAGAAAAGTAAGAAAGTTGGAGAGTGCGTGAGGGAATGGGATTGAGGTGCAGGCAGGGTTGCAGTACTGACGTTGTCCTGTTCGGCTTTAGAGCGCAGTGGAGCTCAGAGGAAGGCGTGGAGCTCGTGCAGAGTCTCTTCTCTCGCGAGGAAGGACGCCATTACCGAAATCTCTACAAAACAACACGAGAATTCATCATTCACACGGTAATCTAACCCAGTGTGGCACAGCGGCGGTCTGCCGGGACCGGCGCGCTCGCGCTGAGTCACGATTTCACCGTTTTTTAAATTAAAAACAGCGATCATGCTTACAGTTTTCCGTGCTTTTGGTGTATGTAATGTCGCGGGACAGCTCCAGGCCTTTTAACGCCGCATCTACTCCGCTGTGTTTGCGTTATTGTTGCACACACACTGCTCAGACTTAGCGCGCGCTGGCTATCCTGCTAGTTGTGTTTAGCATTAGCTACGCTTAGCACAGGTTAATTGTTAACTAACTGTTGTAATTCGGAATTGCTTCCGTCTTTTAAGACGGTTAAAAGAGATATTTTGTGGGAGTGTTTGTTTGTCATCGTCGTTGTGTTGATTGTTTAAAATTAGGGGCACGTAGCAGGGTCGGCTAGCTGGCTAGGCTAGCTTTGCTAATGATAAGGAAAACGGTATAAGCTTTCAGCGCGCGTAATTCACTTAACGGTGTGTGCGTGCGTGTCTTAGCGCGCTTAGTTAGCAAAAACTGCAGTGTACTGGAATGATGTTTTCCATTTTAGCTAGTTACACCAGCAGAGTTAGCCTCTTCACTGCCATCACCACTGACCTTGTGTGTTGGACGCTGCCTGCTGGTTAATGAGTAACTTGTGTGTAAAAAAAAAAGGTTTAATAATATTTTAACATATTTATTGTGCTATTTTATTTTTTCAGTGGTCATTATAGCCTCCAAAGTTGGTGCAGCTCTGTAGAAAAAATAAACACGTTTAATATTTACATAATTACTGATTAAGTTTTTGTCGTATTTGAACAAATAAAATAAACATGGACATGCTAGAGGTCACTGTACTTTGATAATATATCTCGAATATGAGGCTTAGATGAGAATGAGTAGGCTGGAAATAGCCACTATTCATTTCCTTCAGGATTAATAAAGATGTATTTTTATCGTAATGTGTTTGCTAGCCCATCTGTCCTCAAACCTATGAAGCCAAGAGACCCCTCAATCTGGAGAGTAAATTCCAGAGACCCCCTCCCCCCCAAGCACGTATCTGTTTACTCAACGCCATTTAAAGTTGTTACAAAGGGATGATACCTTGTCTATTTTTGTTATTAAGGGTACAAGTAACTCAAATTAGCTGTCTATGATGTTGCATTGTGATTCACTGTAGTGTGCACACACTCATAGGCCATCGGCTGCCCGCTGCTTTTTAGGCTGTACGCCATACATTTGCATCTCTAAACCATATTTGTATTGCAAGACCAGCTGATGATTGAAAGAGTGCAAACACTGGCACAACTAAATTTAAATGTAGGGCGCAAGATTGTACAATAGGGAATGACCTATCCCCTTTTTCTGCACAAAACCCTAACATATGATTAACTGAATTTTCTTTAATTCTAACCAACTATACAAACATGACTGAGAAAAAAAGGTGTCACATAAGCAAAGAAATAGTACAGATACATAGTTTTATGGTGCTCATTTTGAGAGTTAAAATTTTTTGTGACGTCATTCCCATATTCCACCCATTTGTGGGTTATGAAAGTAATGATAACTTTCATTCCACCTGAAATATCTGAAAACCCAAACGCACAGTTAACACAGACCATTTCCATATAATTTTTTAAGCCTCATTGACCTATTCTGTGATTCGGATTAACTTGGTTTTTAAGGGTTAAACTTCCCCTGATTGTCTTGATTGTAATTAATATCAGATAAAGTAGTCATCAAATGAGTAGTCACCATTTTAGCAGATATTGACAGGTATTAAATTTGTTACTACTGTTGTTCGTCCATTGAATTATTAGCCACTTTTTATTACAGGTTACTTCATTGAAACCAGTTTTTGTCAGAATTTTTGTTGAAAAATACAACACTATGTAAAAGCACAGATTTGTGACATAACAAAACAACGGCTTAAACATATCATAAACAATAAACAAATCATTAGAGTTGGATATGGTACCTAGAAACTTGGAGAAAAAGAACCAAATTCAAATTTAATAGGTCATGTACACAAGCATTCATAGTATGATATGCAGTGAAATGCTTGTACGAATGTCAGTGGTCTAAAAAGGAAAGATAAAATAGAATACAAAGATTTCACTATAATAAAAAAAATGCACTGGAGATTACAGTTAAACTAAAGATAGGATTTCCAATATAAAATAAAAAAAAAAATAGGTTAGAATAAAATAAAAATAAAATAGAATAATGTGCTAATCTGGCTAAGTTTAGTGGTGAACCAAATTTAGCTTGTTTTGGTTTGGAAAGTTGTCGCAGGTGCTAATGCTCTGTTTATGGAAACATTTGGGATATGCTGTATAATAACTTAAAATGAGACTTGGAGTGTGACTTCCTTATTTAGCTCAGTTAAATTGAATTCTGGTTAGTTTTCCCCCTTTGGGTCAGTTTTTCTGGGCACGTCTGAACACAGCAACCATAACATCTGCAACAAGACACTGAATGGATGTGCTCTTGATTTGGTCCTAAATTAACCCTGGAATGGTTGAGAACATGGTCTGATCTTGATTCGAATTAACTGCAAGCAGTACTCTCAGGATAAAGCTAAGATTCAGGTTAACAACTTGTTAAAAGTTCGAAATTACATGGAACAAACTTGAAAAAACTTGAAACTTGTTCAGTTGAAAAGCTTTGAAACTGTTCCTCCTTAGTTTTGTGTATTTGATTGTACATAGTCTATATATCTTCTTTGCAAAGTGTGAAGCAGTTTTTAAGTCCATTCAGCATTTGTTGGCATAGTTTTGTTTGGTTTGTTGCCCATGCTTCAGAGCAAATTTCTTTCATAGGAATATTCATCAGCACAGAACACAGATCTTCTTACCGAGTTTACATTCACACTCAAATGCAAACTACAAGTTTGAAAAAAACCTTAGATCCTGAAACCTCATTTGAATCTTGACTATTTTGAGACCAGCTGACCTTGGTTGCCACAAAGTTGAAAGCACATTATGATTATGATTTTTTTTTTACACCTAGAATTAGTATTTCCCCTTATTGTGACTAAAGAGCTTATGACAATGCCCTTGTGCACAAAGTGTAACCCAAAAAAGACATGGTTTGCCAAAGAAGTGGTAGAAAAGCGTTCAGGGACCCCTGATCTCAACCACTCTTGACAACATTAAAATGAACTGCAATGCTGAATACATAGGATGAGGGCAGCTAACCAGCTGTATTATTCTATGTGGATTATTGTACATAGGTTAAATTGTGTATTTTATGAATTTGTTGCCACGTGACAAAGTGTAACTGGCAGCATTTGTAATGGGGACAAATATGGCCGGGGATTTAATGACAAATTGTCTCAAATGGTCATGTGCAGAGCTGAAAAACCTAAGCGTCATTTAGTCATCATTCTTAGATGGATTGATCATTCATGAATGTGCTGTAATAAGTCTGAAAAGCAGAAGTGGTTTGAAAGTGCATCACCATTTAACATACACCCATCACAAAGACTGAACGGCATGGCAATATTAGGTTTTAGGGGTAGGGTAATTGTACAATATACAGTACAGACCAAAAGATTGGACACACCTTCTCATTCAAAGAGTTTGAATTTGTATTGTGGCAAGAAAAAAAGCAGCTAAGTAAAGAAAAACGAGTGGCCATCATTACTTTAAGAAATGAAGGTCTGTCAGTCCGAAAAATTGGGAAAACTTTGAAAGTGTCCGCAAGTGCAGTCACAAAAACCATCAAGCGCTACAAAGAAACTGGCTCACATGCGGACCGCCCTAGGACAGGAAGACCAAAAGTCACCTCTGCTGCGGAAGATAAGTTCATCCGAGTCACCAGCCTCAGAAATCGCAGGTTAACAGTTAACACAGTTAACAGTCAATGCCACACAGAGTTCTAGCAGCAGACACATCTCTAGAACAACTGTTAAGAGGAGACTGTGTGAATCAGGCCTTCATGGTAGAATATCTGCTAGGAAACCACTGCTAAGGACAGGCAACAAGCAGAAGAGACGCGTTTGGGCTAAAGAACACAATAAAGAAAACTCTTTGAATGAGAAGGTGTGTCCAAACTTCTGGTCTGTACTGTACATCATTAATAGAAAAAAAGAATTTGGTGCACAAGTTTTCATTTGTTTTAAACACAGGTTTTT
The DNA here is from genome assembly GCA_003987875.1 of Clarias batrachus. Classification (NCBI taxonomy): domain Eukaryota; kingdom Metazoa; phylum Chordata; class Actinopteri; order Siluriformes; family Clariidae; genus Clarias; species Clarias batrachus. The sequence goes on along the minus strand of QMIH01002754.1, from coordinate 25,295 downwards.
TTTTTTTTTTTTTAGGACATATGCATACAGCTTAATATTCGATTGGATTTCCCTTTAGTAAGCTTCATCTTTAGCACATGTGTTTGAAATCCTTCTGGTAGAAATATGGATGGATATTTAATCACTCTTCTTGGCAGAATTAGGAGTGTTCAATTAAATTTGTTTAAACATGATTTAGCTCAGTGGAACTGCAGAAGCTTCATAAGAGTCTCAGCTGAACATCAGAGTGTGTGAGAGAGTGCACAGAACTAGGGTTGTGGTATTTGGCCCTGATTACGTACGTTCTACTTGGATTCCAGGCGGCAAACTTCACAGTCGGTGTGCAGAGCCAGGAAGTTTTGACGACCAAGACCTATTGTAATGTACTGTGTGATTGATTTAAGACAGCCTTGACGAAACCCAAACTATTATTTAAGTTAAAGATGACTCCCAGTAATATTTTTACAAAAGCAGTGCGCAAAATCTGCTATCATATTTACATTGTTATTCATAATAGTAGTTTGTAAAAGATGAATCAGACAAAAAGGAAAATGTTTCTCTCACAAGCATGAATTACCAGTTTGAATACCAAATTTGATTTCTTTTCTAAATTATGAAATAACACATACGGCACAAGGTAATCAAGCAACACCAGCAATCAGATGTGATTTTGGAATATAAAGGTCAGCTGTTCTGGAATAGTTCTTGCAAGAACAGTATTGTCAAGTGCATTTACAAAACCTATCAAGCACCATGATGAAACTGTCTCTCATGAAGACCATCCCTGGAAAGCAAGACCCAAACATCTAAAGTCCATTTATAGTTACCAGCCTAAAAAATGACTAATTAACAGCATCTCAGCCATTACAGCCATTATAAAGGCTTTACAGTATATAACTAGCCGACGCATCTCAATATGAATTGTTCAAAGGAGATTATTGCATGTTTTTGATGCCTTGAGCATCGTTTTATAATGTAGAAAGGAATACATGTTATGGTATAAGAAGGTGTGTCCAGACTTTTGGCTGGTAGTGTTGTAAAAATAATTGACCCTACATGAATCATGACCCCCTATTTTGGGAACCCCTGCCCCAAAAGAAAATGAGTAGGTGAAGTGAGATAAAGCTGGAGGCATTTCTGAGATAGAGCATTTGAAAGAACGAAAGCTGAGACCCAACAACCTAGTCATTTCTTACGTGCAAAATAACGACAGATGACGGATGAATGATGTAGACGTGTGAAAAACATGTTTTGTTAATAGGTCTACTCCTTGTTTCTTTGCCTCTTAGGCTTGAATGATGTCTGAGCAAGATCTGGTAGAGATAGTCCAGATTGCAGTGGCCGATTTAAACCATGAGGAAAATGATGCAGGTAAGAAATCCTTTACAATGTCCCTGCTTTAACATTACACAGGACATCTCCTGTGAAACTTAAATTTTTGGAACAATCCAGTAAACATTTCCTTTTCATTTTTTTGTAGATCATATTCACAATCACACTAAAACTATGCTTTGAAATTTTTTGAAATCTGTCTGTATCCATTTACATGTAATTACTCTCTTAATTATTTGCCTGTCTTTCAATTAATCTGTCCTTATAGTGTCCTGTACAGTGTTATTTTAGGTTCTATTTTAGGTTCTATTTTAGATCTACCGTTTGCCAGGTGTGTTATGTGTGTGGGGGGTCTTTGGCATTGTTTCAGATGTTTTGGAGAACCATGACGATGCTGATAAGCCTGAGAGGAAGCGAGCGAGGATGGACGGCAGCAACCAGGATGTGACGCTTAAAGTAAGCTTGATACTTAAGCTTTATTATTTAGTGTTATTACAGTTGCTGTGTACTCCAGCATGAATGGCTCCTGTAAGTCAACATCATTTATACAGTACTGTACAAAAGTCTTGAGACACCGACATTTCTCCATAATTTGCTTCTAGGAAGTGAGACGTTTTTGCATTTAAAAAAACTTAAAAGTAGTCTTGAGGAATGATTGTCGTTTTTGGCGAGTTTTTGGTTCTCATTTTCATTCCAGTCCCACCTACCTGACCAGTTTCAGAGAAATGTTTTGAAACCACACACTGAACTATGAATCATGCAAGCATATAAACCATCTAAGTTAAGGCATGAACCAGTGTGAAACAGGTGCAGTTGATCATACCGGTGATTAGTCTACGCTGAGTGGTTGGAACAGTCAGGCGAATAAGGCTTGCTGCTGAGGCTATTTTTAAATCGCATGTTTAGACACTTTGTAGCATTTGTTCCCATTTTTTGATTTAAACCCTCATTATTTAATTGAACGTGAAGAAATGAGGTGTGGCTTAAGGCTTTTGCACAATACTGTATGTAATGATGTGACTCTGTGGCCTCATACCTACAGGGTCAAGCATTCGATTCCTGCCTTGTGTCTATAATAAGCAAAATGGAACGAAGTGGCTGTATCAGAAAAAAACATCACTTCTAATGTTATAATAGCTATAGAAAAAAATAATACACCAATGTTTGCTTTGTATCCCACAGTGTGCACATATCATTTTAACAAAACGAAATTGTAAAATAACAAAGTTAACAGAGTTCAGTAGTGCTGCGTTGTAAAACGTGACACATTTAAAGCTGTTAAAAAGTATGTGAACGGTCCTGACAGATATCTCAGTATGAGGTGATCAGGCAGTTAAGAGACTTTTGGCATGCACTATAGAATGAACTGCCTTCCTGCCTCTGTTGTGGAAAATGTGCAATCTTTAGGGAAACCAATATATTTCCCTGTGGCATCACAAAGGTTTGTGGTGGAATTTCCACACCAGTCTGTCTATAATCTGAAGTTAAAATAAGTTGGATCAGGCAGCATAAGAGTGATCAAAAGACGAGTAAATCAGGAAATTAACAACAGAGTGTCTCAAGCTGAAAAAATTCCACATTTCAGAATGGCCATATTTCACTGACATCAATCCCTTTGAAATCCTGAGCTATGATCTGAAGCAGGCTGTTCATATGAGAACAAGTATGTGTGGACAGTTTTGTCAAAAGGAACAGGACACAATGCTCCTCAAATGTTGTTTCGTACTGATCAGCAGCTTCACAAAGTGTCTTGTTCAAGATTTGTCAATAAAAATGTTGTTTTTTCTTTTTTCTTTTTGTACCAATCACTAAATTTGAGGATTCACGAGCTTTTTCCATTCATAAACTTGATTATTTAAACCGTTCGGCACTGTGATGTGTTATGAGTGTTCTTTATTAAATCCTTTAGTACATTACGACTTAGTGTAGATGAAGACCAGATTACACTTTACGAGCCATTTATGGAGAAATCCACATAGTTCCAAAGGGTTTATGAACTTCTTTTTTTTTTCCTACAAGCATAAATTCAAGTTAGATCAAAGATTAATGAGAGAGCAACACGGGAGTGTAACACTATACTTTGGTAGATGTTTGTTTTTCAAGTGGGTATCTGCTTGGCTGTTTCCAGGCAATGCTAATGTCCATTAGCCAGGCCATTTGCCAGAGGTTGGACAACATGGAGGCGAAGCTGCAGATGCTGGAGGCAACGTGTCGGGCCTTGGAGGACAAGTTCGACACCGTGATGGGGAAAACCCCAGGGGCGATTCAGGTGCAGATGGTGGCCGGATCACCGTTTGGTGCTACACAAACATGTGACAAAGTTCGCTGGTGAGTGAAGCATCGACGAAGTCTGTACGAGATGTAGAAATGTCTTGTGCCACTTGGTTTCACTAACAGCTTCCTGATGGTTGTGACAGTGTGGTGCCCCAAACCAACGTGGTAATGAGCAGCGAACGTCCTAAAACAGGCCAAGAGGAGCCTCTTCCTCGCACCACAGACTCACTGGAGAACCTTCTCAGCAAGTAAGGCTTTTGCGATCGCTGTGCTGTGTTTCTTAAATCTCCGCTTTCAAATCATGTATTAAAATGTCAGTAGGCTAGTCGTCACTGTGTTACCCTTCTTGCATATGTACAAGATCTAAACTAGAAAGAAACCAGATTGAGTTCAGTCACCTTGCTTTAATTAGGCAGCTACTTTCCAAACAAGGTTAATGACCATTTTGTGGTTTCTGTTTTGTTTTGTTTTGTTGAATTAATGCAATAAGTCATTTCATCGCACCGAGTGTGTTGTGAAACCAGACACTTACACATGATTTTTGTAATATGTTTAGTGAGTCAGTAACAACTGAATATTTGGCTGACAGCACGGTGGGCCGAGGGAAACAAAAAACAATCGTCCTAAAGGTACCAGCGCCAGAAGAAAGCCAGGAGGACCAGGAGAGTGGGTCAGAAGCCAGCGACTCCGTCTCCAATAGCGGCCAATCATCAGCGCAGAACACCAACAATGTCACCCTGATCACCCTGAACTCAGAAGGTGAGAGGCTGGGTTTAAGCCACAAAGAAAGAAAATGCTTCAAACGGCGAGGCTTGGATCTTTACCTCATCTGGTTCTGCTCTTTTTAGACACTGTGCTGGAACAGGAACTGCTTCCTGGGTGGACTAATCAGTCACTTGATTGTTTGTGTGCCTGTGCAAATCACCATCCGAGTGCTTAATACAAACTATAGGCTTTTTGTTCGTCTGCCCAAGTAAGCTGCTGGGTATGCCTTTAATTGGAAATTCTAAACAATACCTGAACCCATAGAGGGTTCTTTTTCTGGTATATTTAAAGCAGCTTTAGTCTATTTCTGACGTAAGAGGTCTGATGCAGGTCTCTAGCTCAGGAATAGACTTTGGTTATAAAATACAAAAAACAGCCTGGTTCTGATTGAAAAGCTCCTGCTTTTGCTTTTATGATTTGTTGTTTCTGAGTGAGGCTTTGTGCAATTCCCAGCCATTCCCGTGCATATATCCTATTATTTGAAGCTGTGAATTTTCATGACAGTGCGTCTTAATGGCTTCAGGGCCACATATGGCTTTTAAAAGAAATGTTTTGTTCTTCTTCGCGCCACATGTCTTTCCTGCACTCAACTTTTGTCATTATCTGTCACATCTTGGCTCTGTCTGTCAAGTCGGACTGGAAAAGGCTTCTCAGGATCAAAACCTCACACACCGACTCTCTTTGTCTTTTGTCAGCGGCACCTGTTATGTTCCTGCCGGCTACTTTTATCACCCAGGTGTCTCTGCTCTGTTTCACTGATTTTCTTTCTTCTAACTGACAGAATTATCATTATTATTTTTATCATCTTAAATTTTTTTTTAAAATTTTGCTTCTGTTCGAGATTAATTTGGTTTAAACCATTAAAATGGCTTGTTTATATTCCAGTGTACACATGTTAAAAAAAAAATCTCTCGACTAATGCTTTTACTCCACGCTCCCCATATGTATTTTATTAAGTCATGAATAGTAAGAAAAGCCAAGAGATAGTCACTTTATTTCCTGCTTTGTCTAGCGGGTTATAAGGATTGACCACCAGGGGGCAGTTTTGTATCAGGCCATAAGTATTGTGAGCGACTCTGCTGCGTAATGCTGCATATACAGAGTTTTCTGTAATTGGGTTTGGGGTTTAGAGGATACATTTACAATATTTTCTCCTCACATAGACATGCACTTGTCTGTTAGATGTCATGCAATGTATAGCAAAATATAGACACCGAGACTAAATAAACAATTACTACATGTGCGTATTGTAAACAACGGAGCGAATAAGCCATCCCGGCTAATATGAAGCGTGGTAGAAAGATAAACAAGGTTTACGGTTTAATGCCAGGTTTCCCACGCTTGTCTCTCCTCCACATTTTTGCATCTTGGAGTAGCAGCTAGTCTTAATTCTTTAAGAAAGGACCAAACGCATTACTTCATATACTGCGTATAGATCAGTCAAAATATGAAAGAATGAAGGTGTCTTATTTAAGCCACTTTACTGATTAGTTAGTTCTGATTGGTCATTTTTTATGCTGTAATGAAAGTGTGCAACAGCCACCATGTTGTTGATTATTTTTTTTACCTTTTATTCAGTGGTAATTGTTGATTTAGTTTGCATTTGGATTTCACAGTAGAAATAAAATATGAACAGGACAAAAAAAATGTAATTGTCAGGACGAGTGAAGCCAAACTAAGTATCTGACAGCGTGAAGAATAAGAGCTGTAGAAAACATTTCCTGGTTTCCTGCTCTTTCTGCTGCTCTTCTCTGCATTTGTGCYGGGACACATGAGGCGATATTGCTTGAATATCCAAAGCAAAATGACACCAGACAATTCTGAGGAAATTTGATGTGTATTTGCACATTGAGTACCTCTTGGGAAAGTTGTTATGATGGTGATTTACACACTATCGCTGCTTAATTTCAAACTTTTCACAATCACATTTTTATTGTCTAGTATAATCAGATCAATATTATAAATATTATCATAATTATTATAATATTTGGATAGTAATTGAACAGCTTCAGGTGCCTAATAGTTCCATACACAGATTTGTCAATAAAGTGTTTAATACTTAGAGACTGTAAAAACATTTTACTGTGGAAGTTTTGTGGAATCTTGCTTTGTTTCCAAAGAACACATTTTTTTGCAGGGAGGAAAACACTGCTTTTCTGATGTATTTGAAGCATCATGAATGTTCTGCCTGGCGTGCCGTATAAAGAAAAAAAAACAATTACCCTGATTATGATGGTTCGCTCTTCTTGTGTGTTTGTGTGTGTCTGAGCAGAGGATTACCCTACAGGAACATGGCTCGGGGACGAAAATAACCCGGAGATGCGCGTGCGCTGTCCCGTGTCTCAAGCCGACATGCTGCACATCGGCAGTAATTGCCGCACGCCAGAGAAGATGGCGCTCACACTGCTGGACTACCTGTTCCACCGTGAGGTGCAGGCCGTCTCTAACCTGTCGGGGCAGGGCAAACATGGCAAGAAGCAGCTAGATCCGCTCATGATCTACGGCATCCGCTGTGAGTATCCCACACCCGACTACGCACACGTCTGCAAAATTCCACATTCTTTTATCATAGCCTTTTATGCAATACCTTATAAGGACTTTGAAATCAGAAAAATGTGTGTTCATACCTATTCTTTTGACTTCATTCCCATTTGCTTAGCTCTTGTCATTGGTTTATGTTTGTAACTGTGCTGTTAAGGTTGCAGTCCTGATTGGTCAGAACATTGATTAAGTTTCTAAAGGAGCACACATCACTGACATCGAGGAGGAAGGAGAGGCTCATAGATCTTAATTTATTCCTGGGCTATTGCCTCCCATCAAGGTGACGCCTACCAACCAGGAAGTATCACATTCTTCCTCCAAGCCTCCTTTTCTTTTCATTATCACACACATTTTGTATGGTTTAACACCTGGAGAGAAGTACAGTGCACCTTCAGTAGGCATGAACTTACAAATGGCCATGATTGGTTAGCGTCGCCGTGATTGAAGTGAGAGCGTAGGTATGCCTTCTCAYCACCCGGGAATCGAACTCAAAATCTCCAGAGGACAGAGGGTGAACGTATTTCCGTTACGCCATTTGGGAGCCTGGTGCTGGCTTTTCATGCATTTGTTCTGCTATGTTATTCGAGGGTAATCCTGAAATGACATATGTGGCTTTAGATTATTTTCTATCTTCCGAAATATTTTACAACAAGCTGAATCTGTGCTTCTTGGACAGAAAGGCTGTGAGTTTTAAAGAAAATCTAAAGGATTAGCCTAGAAAATGGAGCTCTACTTAAATGCCAATTGAACATTTATTTACACTGGGATTTGCTGCTAGATGACTCTTTTCCCAAGCCAGTATTCTCTGGCATGCCTCTGGCATCTCACACACACTCAGAGTCGGTGTATCYTACCAAAAAATGTCAAAGCTCAGCGTTCCAAACCTAACATATAAAGTGATCCATCATTAATCTAAAACTTCTGTTGCTCTCAGGATCAGAGTTCTTTGTTTTTCCCCTCCTGAAGGCAGGTTTAAACAGCTTGGAGTCAATCTTCATTACATGGTGTCTGCTGTGATATGGCACAGGCCGAATGCCCGAGGGAATCCAAAGCGCCATTCACAGAGATCATGTGTCACAGTCCAAGTAACGCACTAATGAGTTTGAATGGAGGTCTGCGAGAAATGACGAGAGCACCGCTTTCGGTCGTGACCTTTCTCGCAGTTGGCTTATGCAGTACGATCGACTTGAGGGAAGTCGTTTAAACATTAAATAAATCTAAGTCACTCTATAAACTAACTGCTAGGAACGATGATGTTTAAGGTATGACTGATTGTTTTATCCATCAACCAGAAAGTACTGCAGTGTAATACTATCATAATATAAAGCAGAGTTTTCCTACATACATCGTACCCCGAGCGTGCCGAAGTTTATATTCGTTGTATATATAAGGGAGATGAATAGTATGGAAACACACACACGCACACACACATACACTGCTGAGGAATGAATCAGTGCATAGAAGTGATCGTGTGCTTCGATAGCTCAGCCACACCCAGTCGCGTTCATCCACACCCTTTCGATTCATCCGACCACCCACGCTGCCAGTGCCAGTGTGACCTCCTCAAGCCTGAGTCCAGTTCCCCAGAGTCTCACCCTGTGTGTAGCCGCACACACTCCCTTATTGTTAGTGTAACAGTCAGGGGTTTCCGTTTTCTTATCGTACACTGGGTGTGTAGCTGGACCAGGGATATTAGGATGACTCATTGTTAATATGATTTAAGAGTGTATAATATTATTGTGTTTGAAAGGACCAAAATATCCACATGTGACGGTTTCATATTCTGTATTCTATTCGGTTGTGTACCAAATCTACAGAGGCACGTGTTTGTAATGGGTCTGATTTAAAGAAGATATTAACAGTACTTAAAATTATTGTTTTTTAATTAATTAATATTTTTATTTATTTATTTCCGAAGTATTAAAAGCACATTTTGGAGCCACTCATGACGTATTATTAGTAAAAGCTCCTATAACAGCATTATTACAAATTAGCTTGTGAGTAAACTCATTATGTCGATACTTGACATAATTAGACACTGATGTCAGGCAAGTTGACCTGGGCCATAGTAGGCATCCTGGGTCATCTCAAAGGTCTTCAGTGGGGTTGGGGTCAGGGCTCTGTGCAGACCCAGGAGTTCTTCATGTAGCGTGGATTGTGCACAGGGGCATTGTCATGCTGGAACAGTTTTGGGTGCACACACACACCACATGCAGTTTGCGAATGCCAGTTAGCCTAATCTGCTAAGTCTGTCTTTGGATTGTTGAAGGAGACCCACTAAGTGCGGGGAGAACCTACAGACTCCAACACAGACCCGAGGCGAGAATCGAACCCAAGATCCTGCAGGTGTAAGGCTACAGTGCTAACCACTACACCACTATGCCACCAGTTTGAGTTCCAGTCATTATAATGTTACTGCATCCAAAGATATTCTGGACAATAGTGTGCCTCCAATTTTATGGCAACAGTTTGGGGAAGATCCACGTCTGTGTGTGCAGAAACATGTAGCCAGATCCTTTATATTAAAGCATCCAAATATTGATTAGGAAAGCAGGTAGGATTTGTTGCAACTGTGTTTCCAGGGACTCGTGTTTTTARGTCAAGAATGCAGTACAATTGTTTCATCCTGTGTTTATTTTCTCTGTTTGTTGGCTAAGATCTGAAGGTTAACTATTAATCAACTTTATTTACATAACTAAATAATTCTAATAAAATTGTGTTGATTTTTCTTATTATGAACGCTAGATTGAATTCTTACATAAATTTATAATAAATTTTTTTTGGCTTCTGTCGCTTTAGGTCATCTGTTCCACAAGTTCGCCATCACCGAATCCGACTGGTACCGTATCAAACAGAGCATCGACTCCAAGTGTCGCACAGCATGGAGACGGAAACAGCGTGGCCAGAGCCTGGCGGTCAAGAGCTTCTCCCGCAGGGTACCGGCTGCCCGCACTGGCTCAGGTAACCGCGCCATGACCCACGCATCATAGGCATGAGACAGGTTTTAGTCTCTCGTTTGATGGTTTCTGCGTACGTGCCTCAGCTGTTCTGCGCTCTCCAGAGAAGTTCCAACCTCAGAGTGTGTGAGGCGGCAGGGTTCGCAACAACAGATGGTTGCAATCGTGGCGTAATGCTTCCTGTTTCATTTCTTCCTCTCGGAGATCTGCGGGCTACCGCTTCTGACCTGGCTGGCACACATCCAAATATCCTGTATGAGCCCACCAGAGTGGCCTGCAAAACACACACATACAGTACACACACACACACACACCCCGTTAAGCTAGCTTTCTGCGCTCCCTTGGAAACTGCCCCGTAGTTAAACAGCTATTTGGTGACGATGCAACGGACAGCGAGGRGGAGAGATTCTGTCTCGGAAACGCACCTGCACTAATACAGATCATTTAAAGGTCAAGATAAAGCGAGTTCAACTTCTGCTCATTTCACACGATTATGTGGATTTCACCGCATGATTTTACAATGTTTGCATCAGTCATTCAATTCATTGTTTATTTATTTTATTTGTTTTTTAGCACTAAACTGCATGTAGTGAAGAAATATGAATGAATGGGTCCTCCGAGTGGCGCAATGGTAAAGCTCTAGCCSTATCATCCGGAGATCGCGAGTTCGGTCCCGGGTCATGGTTTAACCTCTCGCAGCCGGAGGTCTAGGGAGAGCTGATTGGCCGATCTCTCTCAGAGGAGAGGGATGAGATGTACTTAGTGCTACCACATTAATCAGCCTATCAGCCAATCRGGAGTCTGTGAGCTCACGCAAGCTGAAGGAGCGGATAGCGCTGTCCTCTGAGTGTGTTACTCCGCCCCCAACGGTGCGTGAGCGAGTAGTTCGAAAAGATGCGGTCGGTTGGCGTCACGGTTCGGAGGAAACACCTAATAGTCTTCGGCCCTCCTGRCTGAGCGGTAGCAGTAGCCTTAATGCGGGAGCCCCCTAGTGACGGGTTGGGGGGGGGATTGTATACGCCTAAATTAGGGAGAAAATAAAAAAAGAAATATTAATTAACAAATACAATAATAATAAATCCAAAACATTAAAGTAAATATGGACGAGTGGTCCATCCAGGTGGTATTTCCAGGTGCGAATTCCACGAGRCTCTGCATCCCCCATGACCTTGACCAAGATAAGGCAGAAAGGCACAAAAAAAGGCAGAATTTTTTCTCAGTTTTTGAGAAAAGGCTCGGTAAATGTGACGTTTCTAAGACAGCGCTGCTCACGCTTGCAGCTGGTCAGTAGTGTGTATCGCCCAGCCTAGGTGTGGCTGCCTCGACCACTGTGATGATAACGAGTGTTTAGGCTATGGGGCTACGTTTACTTTTCACTGCAGGGGTACAAGTRTGTTTGGATTGCTCGCAGGCGCGTCCGTGTTGTGTTTTCAGTGGCGGTCTGTGCTGTATAAACATGTGTAGTTTGGACATTACACAAGCGTGTCAGGAGTGCATGACGSAGTTTCCATAAGCGTAAAGTAGACGTACGTCTGTATACTCGCTATAAGGTATATGCGCATCATGTGTGGCCTACGCGAATGTAAATACGCGTTCGCCCGGGTCTTATCGGATCGCTCGACAATGTAGCTCACGCATAAGTCCGAGAGATTGTGTTTATGTACAGAGGTTAAATATGTAGCATGTCTTAATCGCGTCGTCTTTCCTGTTTGATGTGAACATTCAGTAGCGTGTGTACTGTATGTTTCTGTCTTTACTCGTCTTTCTTTTCCAGAGCAGTCACTTGACATACAATGTGCATTGACATTGCTGTGGGGAGGAACATGAATATGTAATGTAGTCTGTGTGTGTGTGTGTGTGTGTGTGTGTGTGTGCATGCAGAGGTAGCAGAAACAGCATCTTTAGAAAGCTCCACACAGCAAGCGCTCCAGTATGCACTGGCTGGCGCAGCCCAACAGGTCCAGATACACCGCATAGGAGAAGATGGACAAGTGCAAGTAGTGAGTATGCACACACACACACACACACACACACACACACACACACACACACATGCACGCAGAGCATCGATGCTACCCATCAAAGCACTGAGTTCCTCTGATGGGTATTTGAAACAATGTAAACATTTATGTACTGTCTTTCGTCCCCGGTTTCTAACAGACAAACACACACACACACACACACACACACACACACACACACACACACACACACACTTATCTCCACAGGAGAGTGTGTGCGTGAGGTCCTGTGCTGTGTGCATGTTAGTGTTGGTGGTTAATAAAGCTGAGCTTTGACAGTCAAAGTCTTCCTGTGCTTCTCTCAAGAGTCTTTCTTTCATTGACCTATGAACCATACAGCTGCATCTGGTCACCCCTTCCCACACACACACACACACACACACACACACACACACAATTTCTTGCCATGTATACGCTTCAGATTAGTAAGGTGGAGTTTGAGATGTAGCCTGTAGCCTATAAGGTTGCCAACTGTATTATTTGTCTCATGATGTGCTGGTGATGAACAGCTGTGAGCAGTGAATTATAGTCATCGTAGTTTGCAAGATTTTCTTTTTTTTTCTTTTTTTWAAAAATTCGTTTATTTTCTTATACTCTTCTCCAACTCCGTGACATGGCTGTATTATCTGTTGGCCTTGCAGTAGAGGTTTTGCTCAGTCTTTCCATTGACCGCCTGGACGATGCCAAAAACGTTCAAGAGACCATTCAAGAAGCCCGGCCAAGCGCTGACTGATTTAAATCATTAAACTTTCAAGAGAAGCAGTAAATCCATTTCAGCGGGTCAAGAGGGATGAAAGACGCGAGATAACAAACTGACCCATGGAGTGGTCCTGTGAGATTAAGACATCAAGCCCTAAATCAGACATTCATACCATATGCATGAAATAATACTGCAATGTCGATTCAACGCGAGGGTTACGACCCATCGGCCGTTATGACACTCAGATGGATCGTGAACGCCGTCGGACTTTTTTTTCTTTTCTTTTTTCTTTTTTATTTCCTACAGTAGCAGAGGCAGGTAGAAAAGACGGAAAAGTCTGAGAGAGTCAAACGAGGAGCCAGGAGCCAGGTCGTTATTAGACTATTGATATTACACAGGAGCTTAGTGGGAGCAGCTGAGGCTGAATTTTACAAGAGCAGTTAATGCGCTAGAGGAAATGTAAAGCACACGCACTGGCAGGACAGAGCCTCTGATGGCGGAGACAAGAATTGTGGTTTTAACATGCACAGGAGGACCGAGCGAGGACTCGATTATATGCATGAGAACAGCTGCCGTGACACAAACTTTCATGCGTGCACACACACACACACACACACACACACACACACACACATATATATAAACATGCTCTCTTTTCTCCCCCCCTCCTTCAGATTCCACAGGGACACCTCCATATAGCTCAGGTGCCACAGGGAGAGCAGGTGCAGATCACGCAGGACAGTGAGGTAAGCCAAACCTTCTGGATGGTAATTCTTCCTTTAATTTCTTCCCACCCCACCCTCTCTCTCTCTCTCTCTCTCTGTAGTCTAGATGTCACTGGTTTCAGAATGTGGCACACCCATCCATGCTGAAGCTAAGCCAGCTTCTTTTAAAATTTCCGAGTTCGTTTTTCAAAACGAAGTTTTAAAAGGGTGACGGATGAATGGGGCCCGGTTTTCTTTCTGTCTTCAGTCGAGCATTTAGCAAACACACATCTCGACAGATCCAGCACCCAGTAACTACGAATCCTGCGATCGCAAACACCTGAAGCGTATTAACKCGCAATCATGATTCGCAGCGGTTTCGTAAAAAGCAAGCGTCATTCCTCGAGAGTTAGAATCCCTYCGAGAGCACGACTGTCTCCTTCAATGCAAAGCCGTGCCTTTCATTTCCCGAGGTTTTTAAAATCACCCGGGGAATAAATTGTATAAGCGGTAATTGCATACGAGTTACATAATATCCATCTGGACACAAATGGCGCAACAATAATCATATGTTAAGCCTCAAGGAGCCAGTTGTATATAAACGAATTAAGATGTTATCTGAGAAATAGGAATAAAGGTAATAGAGTAGTTTCCTGTGGGTTTGAGGGCCCTGATTGGCCTGATGCGCGACCGCAGTTTAGAGAGCTTTTCTATTTTTCACCAGCTATTTGCTTTCTCCATGCGTTCTTCATAATCAGTGTGTTCCTGTCCCCCCCCCCGTCCTTTTGAGTTTCCTTGCTGTTCTTTCTTCTTTTATCTCCACACTTTGAGTGTTCCTTTAATGCTTTAATGTGTCATATTTATTTAGTCTGATTTCCTCTCTCTTTTCATGCTCTAGAGCTGCAGTGCAGAGGATCACAAAACTGTTTGCCATCAGATCATAGCTTTTGAATCATGAACAGAATAGTTTTTCAGATCAGCAAAAAAAAAAAGCAGACATAATTTAGCTTTGCATTTATCTGTTGTAGAACACTTAAAACAAGGAACATTTGCCCATGGTTTTTAGTAAAAGCAATATTCAGGATGTTCCAATGTTTTAAAATAATAATACGTTCAGAACGTTCAAGCACAATATGAGGCATAATATATATACAGTGGAACCTCGGATTGCGAGTAACGTGGTTTACGAGTGTTCTGCAAAACGAGCAACGATTTGTAATACGTTTTGACGTGATAAATGAGGAAGTCTTGGTTTACACATGCCGAATATCATGTATCTTGTTTTCTTCTCTCTTGTTTTGACACCGAGCGTCACATGATCACAACTGAGCCAATGATTTTTCTCTCTTTTACGCTGCGGATCTTAGAGCTCTTCTCTTTCTGGTATAATCAACATCTCCCTCTCAGTTTCCGCGTGTCTCCTATGTGTGCGCGAGCGCATACTTTGACACCGACACACGCTCACACACACTCTCTTGCCTTTACACCCCCCTCCCCGGCTTCACACACACTCTCTGCTTTACACAGAAA
>QMIH01002753.1:43061-54533 GCA_003987875.1 Clarias batrachus | reverse complement strand
CTCGCCTCGACGCTCTCGTGCCGGCAATCTGTGCTTCCGCATTCCATTGAGGCTTTCGCCGCTCACACTGCGGCTTGGAATTCACGCCAAGGCTTTGAACCTCCATATTGTCAACACAGTCAGTCACAAGCACTCCAAAACTCAACTACTCCTCGTAGCACATCTTCTGCATCTGCACTTGGATCCACCACGCCCCCTACCGCGCCTGACAGTAAGATTATCCCCTGACCAGGTTACTACCGGTTATCTTGTGTATTTATCTCCTTAGAGAAGGTAACACACCACAATGTACAAAACATAGACAATTTAAGAGCCTTTCTGTCTGAGAGGACATCACGTAATGAAGATGAAAATGTTGAAAGTTAGTGCTGTTTAGGGTCATATACAGTATAACAATTTGCAGGAAGACAGTGCCATTTCTTTTGCACTAACTTGCACATGTAGACTCCATTCGAGAAACATCTCAAAGATTATCAGTTGAAAGAGGATGCACCTGAGCTCAATTTTAATCGTCATGGCAATCGCTGTGAACACTTATGTACATGTGATTTTTCCGTTTTTTTATTTTTATTAAATTTGCAAAGATTTCAATATATTAAGATTTCAAGACAGTCAGGGTATTTAAAAGAAAGAACTGTATAGTATCTGTAAGCAAAAGAATGAGGCTTTAAATTGCTAACACTTTTAAAGTAGAGTCCTCTGGTGACTCTCTAGAGAATCAGACACTTAACCTGCATAATCATTGCAATTGCACAGCCCAGTACATGGATTGTTACAACTGAATGTTCTGGTAATGCTTTAAGCAAATATAATTAAGTATTTAAAGTTGTAAACAGTGCTATAATCACGCAATACATTTTCACCCCAACCAAACTCTAACTTCTCTAATTCTGATGGAGTCTTATTGAGTCTTATAACTCCCATTGCTGCTGTTCTCAGCATGTAAAGTGGCTCACAGCACCTATTCCCTTATTTTCTCAGATTTGTTTACTTTGTTCAAGTTCATGTCCTGTCTTCTTCCCTGTATCATCATCGGTTGTTTCACTATTGTGTAATGAATTCTTTCCTGAGTTTTGGTGACTCACACTCGTGTCCTACCCTCATCTTGCTGAACATGGCCTGACCCCAAACAGTGAAAAATAAAATCTTTGTATAAAACTCAGACATTTCTAATGATAGCACCTTATAGCCTGACAGTCACCGGAAATGAGATAATTAAAACCTTCTCACAGACAAATCCTCCAGATTATGTCCACAATCTTATGCTTAACTGTCGTTATTGAATTTATGCATGCTTTAACCTTTCCAGCTAACTAATGTGCTGTTCTTTAACTCTTAAGCAGCATGTTAGTTTCATGAACCAGTTTTGGCCCACTCGAAATTATATACATAATATTTGTTTTGTTTTTCTTGTATACAGGGTCGTAGGGGGTCTGGAGCCTATCCCAGAAGATTTAGGGAGGGGTACACCCTGTACGGGCTGCCAATCCATCTCAGGGCACACACACATATTACAGGTAATTTGGGAACTCAAATTAACCTAATCTGCATGTTTTTGGACTGTGGGAGGAAACCCACCAATCACAGGGAGAACATACAAACTGCTTGCACACAGACCCGAGGTGGGAATTGAACCCTCCACTCTGGAGGTGCAAGGCGACAGTGCTAACTACTAAGCCTAGAGTGTGTTTAAAGAAATCTCAATTAGTGGAACAACTTGTGCTGAATCATGCATCTTCACATCTAATTTTACAAGCTGTTAAGACTTAATGTTTTCTGTATACTGTGAATAACAAAAGTATTTAAAATTACAATTCTGCTATATTCTATTCTATTCTATTCTATTCTATTCTATTCTATTCTATTCTATTCTATTGCATTGTATTAGTTTACATTACATTACATTACATTATATTACATCACATTGTACCACTGCCCAGCCAAAAAGAAAAGTCACCCACTCTAATATTTCATTGGACCAATTTTAGCCAATTTTAGCTTTGATAAAATAAAAAAAATAATTTCTTTTGTATTGATGGTGGGAGAGGCGGACCTGATCAACAAAATCAACCCAAGATTATAACACTGTCCCTACAGACTTGAACGATAGGCACCAGACATAATGGTTGCATCACTTCATCTGCCTCTCTTGTTACCCCAACGCACCCATCGCTCTGGAACAGTGTAAATCTGGACTCATCAGACCACATTTCCATTGCTCCACAGTCCATTCTTTATGTTCCTTTTTTCAGATTAGTCTCACTAATAAGTGGTTTTCCTAAGGCTACACTGCTGCTTAGTCCCAATCTCTTGAGGGTTCTTCACCTTGTTTGTGAGCCCCCCCCCCCGACCGCCCCCCGCGCTTATTTTTTTTTTACAATTTGATTTCACTAAACATTTAAGTGATCCCCCATCACACTAATTCAGGATGTTTTTCTGACCACATTTCTTCCTCGAAGATGATGGTTCAGTAATATACTTTCAACTTTTAATAATGCATTTTTTTAGTTATAATAGCTTAATTGTTTCAGCAGTTTCCTTAGTTGTTTCCTTTGCTTGATGCAGGACAATAATATGACCCTTCTAAAACAGAGTAACATTTTTTCCATGAACACGATATGTCTTCTCACATGGTTGTTTAAGAATTGAGAAGCTCCTCAGTTTAGGGTTTGGTTAAATAACTGTTTGCTTAGTTATATCCAGGTGGTGACTTTTGGCTGGGCAGTGTATGATGCTAGCATTACATGGTTAACATCTAACGTGGTTGATTTTTCCTTTTATGTTGCTAAAATAATAATAATAATAATAATAATAATAATAATAATAATAATAATTATTATTATTATAATTATATATTTTTTATACACTCACTGGCCACTTCATTAGCTACTCCTGTTCAATTGCTCATTATCAGTGAGTAAATATGTAATCAGTGAATCACATGCATGTAAATGTGGCCAAGATGATCTGCTGAGGCTCATATTGAGGATCAAGGTGATTTAAATAACTTTGAACGTGGTGTGGTTGTTGGTGCCAGGCGGGCTGGTCTGAATATTTCAGAGACATCTGATCTACTGGGATTGTCTAATTTTAGAGAAAATGGTGTAAAAAGAGGAAATATCCTGTCGGACCTTGAAACAGATGGGCTACAGCAGCAGAAGACCACACCAGGTGCCACTCCTGTCAGCTAAAAAAAAACAGGAAACTAAGACTGCAATATGCATGGGCTCAACAAAATTGAACAATAAAAGATAGACAATAAAAGAAACATGTTGCCTAGTCTGATGAGTCTCAATTTCTGCTGCGACATTTGCATGGTCGGTCAGAACTTGCTGTAAACTACATGAAAGCATGTATCAGCAGTTCAGGCTGGTGTTGGTGGTTCAGTGGTGTGGGGGAGATTTTCTTGGCATATTTTGAGAATGGTTTAAATGAGTATTGTTGCCACCGCGTCCATACCTTTATGACCTCAGGATAACGCGTCATGTCACAAAGCCAAAATCATCTCACACTTGTTTCTTGAACATGACAATGAGGTACTCACATGGCCTCCACAGTCACCACATCTCAATCCAAAAGATCACCCTGTAAGGTGTGGTGGAAACAGGAGATTTACATCATGGATATGCAATCGATAAATCTAAGCAACTGTCTAATACCCTAATGTCAATAAGGACCAAAATCTCTAAAGAATGTTTCCAGCACCTTGTTGAATCCATGCCATGAAAAATGAAGGCAGTTCTAAAGACAAATTGGCCGAACCCAGTATTAGCAAGGTATACCTAAGGAAGTGGCTAGTACTGTATAATTGCCATGCTAGATTAAACCAAAATTTGACTTGCTAATTATGATTGTTGTTAGTCATTCTGATGTACTGTATGTACAGTAGTAGTAAAATGGAATTACCTTCTCACATAAGTCTTGTCATAAGTTGGTGAGTTACATCAAGTGTTGCATCTAAAAAAAAAAAGTAAAAAATCCTTTTTTATTCAGTTAATTTTATTCAATTCGCTCTGTGACCTTGTCTCTGATATTTTTAGACACCCCAATGCTTTCCTCTAAGCTGAGATCAGTTGTAAACGTCTAAGTTGTTTATAGCCTCATGTCCACTTATTAGGCAATATTCCATCCCATTGCCTCTGATGTCTCTTCACAGCTTCCTTTCCCCTTTATATACACAACTCTCATGACAAAGAATGCACTTTCAACTATCAATCCTACAAATGTACAAATATTGGCCATTTAAACAAAAACAAAACTCTATTATATGTCGAATGTTAGAAATATTTCTAAACAAACTGACAATTTTCAAAGTATAATTCACGTCAGTATTGTTCCCTTAGCTCATGTCCCATCCCTGGTCCGTTTAGCATGGCATCTCTGAAGCTGCACCAGCAGCGATGAGTCCTGTCGATTTTTTTCCCTCAGAATACTAATGAGTAAAACTTGAATGCTGCATCAATCATGATTTATGAGATGGAAACTGAAGTCTATGAAAAACCTGGAGAAGGAACAGAGATTTGTCTCGAAACAGCGCATCATCAATTGTCTGAGATTCTGAGCTGTCATGAAACGTTAACTCCTCAGAGCAGCTCGCTTTATGGAAATCACTTTTGGATATGGTAGGTTTATTACAAATTTAAACTGGCAATAATAAACGAAAAATAACAACAGAAATACTTTTATTATTATTATTATTATTAGTAGTAGTAGTAGTATTTATCATTTTAATAAAATAAAAGGCAATTTAATTTAATCCATAAAAAAGACATCTAAAAGTAAGAAAAAAAAATCAAATCCAATCGAATTTTAACAGACCCTGTCAATGAAGGAAGTAAAAGTATCTGAGGCACCCAGAAAGACAATGCTAACCTGGAGAGTGGAAGCTAATCTGAAGGAAAAAAAAAGGTAATTAAATGAGATAATCTATAAAGTAAAGGGTAAGGAAAGGGTAAATATTATAAAAGAAATTAAAAGCTATTGTAAAGAGTGTAAGCTAACCTAGTGGGTAAAAGCTAATTTTATAAAACTAAAGCTAATGCGGAGCATGAAAGCTAATTTAGTGGGTTAAAGCTAATTCAGAGATTAAGAGCTAATGTTAAAGCTTATGTAAACAGTGAAAGCTAATCTTGAGCAAAACCTTCAGCAAATATTTAAACATTTGAAAGATTTTATGTTTGTGAGAACAGGATGGTTTTTAATTACTCACTCACTCACTCACTTATCATCTATACCGCTTAATCCTGTATTCAGGGTCACGGGGGCCTGGAGCCTATCCCAGGAGACTTGGGGCACATGGCAGGGTACACCCTGGACGGGGTGCCAATCCATTGCAGGGCACAGACACACACACACACACACACACACACACACACACACACACACACTACAGTCAATTTGGAAACGCCAATTAGCCTAACCTACATGTCTTTGGACTGTGGGAGGAAACCGGTGCACCCGGAGGAAACCCACCAAGCACGGGGAGAACATGCAAACCCCATGCACACAGAGACGGGAATCGACCCTGGCCGGGGATCGAACCCGGACGCTGGCGGTGCAAGGATTATTAGGAACACCATACTAATACGGTGTTTGACCCCCTTTCGCCTTCAGAACTGCCTTAATTCTACGTGGCATTGATTCAACAAGGTGCTGAAAGCATTCTATAGAAACGTTGGCCCATATTGATAGGAGAGCATCTTGCAGTTGATGGAGATTTGTGGAATGCACATCCAGGGCACGAAGCTCCAGTTCCACCACATCCCAAAGATGCTCTATTGGGTTGAGATCTGGTGACTGTGGCGGCCATTTTAGTACAGTGAACTCATTGTCATGTTCAAGAAACCAATTTGAAATGATTCAAGCTTTGTGACATGTTGCATTATCCTGCTGGAAGTAGCCAACAGAGGATGGGTACATGGTGGTCATAAAGGGATGGACATGGTCAGAAACAATGCTCAGGTAGGCCGTGGCATTTAAACAATGCCCAATTGGCACTAAGGGGCCTAAAGTGGGCCAAGAAAAGATCCCCCACACCATTACACCAAGACCACCAGCCTGCACAGTGGTAACAAGGCATGATGGATCCATGTTCTCATTCTGTTTACGCCAAATTCTGAATTGAATGTCTCAACAGAAATCGAGACTCATCAGACCAGGCAACATTTTTCCAGTCTTATTTTGTTGAACTCGTGCAAATTGTAGCCTCTTTTTCCTATTTGTAGTGGAGATGAGTGGTACCCAGTGGGGTCTTCTGCTCTTGTAGCCCACAACCCTCAAGGTTGTGCGTGTTTTGGCTTCAGAAATGGTTTGCTGCATAACTCGCTTGTAACGAGTGGTTATTTCAGTCAAAGTTGCTCTTCTATCAGCTTGAATTAGTCAGCCCATTCTCCTCTGACCTCCAGCATCAACAAGGCATTTTTGCCCACAGGACTGCCGCATACTGGATGTTTTTTTTTCCTTTTTCACACCATTCTTTGGTGTGAAAGAAACCTAGAAATGGTTGTGCGTGAAAATCCCAGTAACTGAGCAGATTATGAAATACTCAGACCGGCCCGTCTGGCACCAACAACCATGCCACGCTCAAAATTGCTTAAATCACCTTTCTTTCCCATTCTGACATTCAGTTTGGATATCAGGAGATTGTCTTGACCAGGACCACACCCCTAAATGTTTTGAAGCAGCTGCCATGTGATTGGTTGATTAGATAATTGCATTAATGAGAAATTGAACAGGTGTTCCTAATAATCCTTTAGGTGAGTGTATATGAATTTGAAATACAAAAACAAGTTAATTTTTTTTTTCCTCTAGTTGATGTGTTGGAAGCAGAAAAAATGGGAAAGTGTATCTATAATCTGACTGACTTTGACAAGGGCCAAATTGTTATTTCTAAAGGATATACTAAATGTTATACATCAGGACATACTGTACCAAAAGTGATCCAAGGAAAGAAAACTGGTGAACTTGCGACAGGGTGATGATCCAATAGAAGCACTACTGTACTGTAGATCAGATTGAGGAAAAGGTTAATGCTGGTTGTGATTGAAAAGTGTCAAAACACACAGTGCATCACTGTTTTGGTGGCAAAAAGGGGAACTACTCAATATTAGTCAGCTGGTCATAATGTTATGGTTGATTGGTGAATCATATATGGTGCATGTCTGGAACTGGCATTCATATATATTATTCTAATATATTATTATATACAGTATTATATACAGACATTTCTAAATGGCTTCTCACAGCAGATGTCTGGGACATTTAGTGAATTAGCAGTATATCTGTATGCTAGGTCAGATAAGCGAGCTTTGCAGTAATCCAGTCTGCTTTTCCACAAAATCACTTCCAGAGTGTGTGAGATGATATGAAGTGATAATGTCTCATTTTGCACCCTGTAGAAAAAATCCATTTTTACCTTCACAGTGCAGGTGATGTTCTGTCTTCAGAGGTAGAGAATTTGAGATAAGTCCTTAGTGCTTCATTTCATAATAAGAACCTCAGGCTTATCTTTGTTTAACAGCAGAAAGATAATGTCGATGTCATCTAAGCATCATGTCATCTTCAGTATAGACCCATGTGAGTTGCAGCAGTTTAAATTTTACCTTGGTGTAAACAGGATCTAAGCCAATCTATAGCGAGGGCCATGGTTAGTTGTTATCATCGCTGGCTTACAATTTTGTGACTGGGAGTTCAAATGTAAACTACAACAATTTTGCTTGCTTGTATTTCAGCTGCTTGAAATGATCAACACCTTCCCTAGCTAAAGCTACTATTCAAAAATCAACCCAATGATGAAAATGGGAGGGAACTGGGAGGGGTACAACCATTGTTGCAGGGATATAACTGAGCTGTGCTTGTCCTCTAACTAAATTAATTGTGTAGCTTCAGGATGTTTTAAACTTCCTTTTACTGAGATTTGTCAGGTTTATGCATCGACACCAACTCACAGTGTGCTGCGGGGTCTTTTAAGGGATTTAACATAGACTCTAGCTTTTTATTAATCCAGTTAGCTTGCACTCAGCCTTGGTTTTTAGTGGACTAACAGTATTGATTCATTCTGTAAGTCTAGAGAGAAAGTTTTGCACTAGATTATTAGAAGGAGAGGCAGTGAGAGGATAGAGGAACAGGATTTGCTCTCTGATCAATTAGAAATGTGTTTGAGGCTGAGAAACCAGCAATAAAGATTTTTTAATTACAAAAAAGAAAAAAAAATGATGTTCTGATAATGATGTCCAGATCAGATGTGACGCATTAATTCCTGTTTCATATTTAAGTGGGGTCAGACATGTGAAGAGCCAGTACATGACTGTCTCAAATAAGGCATTATATATACATCATAAGTATTAACTTTACCTGAGATGAGGGCAACGGTGGCAAGGAAAAACTACCTGAGATGACAATAGGAAGAAACCTTGAGAAGAACCAGAGTCAACAGAGAACTCATCCTACTGAAATTTGAGTGCTATCAGATAGCCGGGATTGATCTGCAGGAGGCTGAAAGTTCATTATACAGTAACAAAATGATGGAGGCTTAGTCCTAAACCATGTAGCGATTGCAGTCCCAAGCCATCAGAGAAAAGCTGCCTGCATCATTTGAGTCCAAGACCATCTTCATGGTCAAGTGGAACCGTCCCCAGCCCCATCAGACGCATCCCTAAGAAGACCAAATGGAGCCATCTTCAGCAGGGAGCCAGAGACGTGGCTAAATAAATAGATTTTCAGGCTATACTTAAAGGCTGAGTCCCGAACATTAATTGGCAGGCTATTCCATAACTTTAATGAGTTTATTGAGTTAAATGGGTATTTGCTGGATCTCAAGGTTTCGTCCGATGAATATTCCTTACGTTGTGTGGTAACTAAAGCACAGTCTCAGTCAATTAAACATCCCTACAGCTCAAGATCGCCTGCCTGTGAAAGAGCAAGTAAATATCCAGTGTGAGAGTCGAAGCAGGAAATAGAAGGCGTTCTGCTTACTGTGCTGGGATATAATCTCATATTTTCTTCAGATATAAACTGTGGGAATTTTTTTTTTTTTATAGAAAGCACCACAGCTAACAAGTTCATGACTTTCAGTAGAGTAGCATTTCTTTCCACTGTGTTTCTCACCATTACTATGAGTTACAGAAATTTTTCAATTTTCTACCACCGAACACCTCAAACGACCAAATTTCCTGACTTATACATCAGCTGTGAGAGGGGACAAAAGGAACTGAGAGGTCTAAGAGACATAAAGCTTCTGAAACAAACAAACAAACAAAAAGATACTTAAACCAAGAACACTCTTCTTGGTTCAATCATTCTTTTAACTGAATTTACATTTTACTGCTTTTATTTTTGCCTTTATTTCATATGCTTAATGTGGTTTTGAGTTGAGGGTGAAAAATTATTTCTCATGCTCCTAGAATCAAGTCCAGGTCAACCAATCGTTCACACTCTGAGTGCTGGAATATGGCCGTTCCATCAGGGAAGACACTCCATAGGTGTGATATCAGTGCATTCAGGTCGTCATCTGACTTTATTTTATTTGCCACATAACATTGCTGAGACTAGACTTGACCGCTTGAAGCAACCCAAGGTCATGAGACTGTCTCCAGAGGCTTTTACAGTGGGTGCTCATGACCATGATGTGTGCATCGCTTCATGTGCTTCCCTTCTTTCTCTGATGCGCCCATCGCTTAAGGATAAAGTCAGTCTGAACCAATGACCTTTTTCTAATTCTCCAAAGACAAATCTGTATGCTTCCTAGCAAAGGGAGGACTTTTCTGAAGAGTCTCAATGACATGGGTTTCTTAATCAATCATGTGAGTTCTCATCAAAGTAGAAATCTGCCCGCTTCCTCATACACAAGCTCACAGATACCCAGTGATTGAAGAGCGTGTAACCAATAAAAGTGTGAATCCAATAAAAGGTGCTCCAAAAGGAATGAATCACTTCTCCATGTGTTGCACATACTGTAATCAGCTTGAAAAGGTAACGTCTCACCATTCTATCATTGATTATTTTCCCATAACTGTACAACATGGAGTGCTTTATTCATGATTTATTCTATTAAAAACAGCTTTTATTTATTTTAGACAGGCTTGTAACAATGATGAAAGCCTCCAACACTCTGCAAGCTCATATAAATCACCCTGACCTAGAGCAATATCTTTATGTTTGCTATAAATAACAGCTGTAAGCAATGTTTGCAAAGAAAACAAGACTTAAAAACCTTTGATTTATTGAACTGGACGGACAATACTATATAATACGGACGATACAGTGGTACAGGTCAACCCTGGCTTCTGCTTCAGAAAGCTTCCTATAAGGAAACACAAAGAAACTTCATGTTTGTGTTTGTAAATCCAAATTTGCATTCTGGGATTTGGAGATGTTTTTCCAGACATGGATTTAAACTAATCTGGTCAGTGGGGAATCTGCTGTCTCGCTAAATCCTGTTAGGCTAAAACTGAAAAAAAAAAAGAAAGAAAAAAAAAGCTCAACACTGTGAAAAACTACAGCAAAGAGAGCAAATAGATTCCTGAGGTTTATTTCAAGTTATTTTATGTATGCTTTTAATAATACAATAAAGTGAAAAATGATTTCAAAGGTGATTTTGATTTTTTTCTGAGTAGGTGACATAATCGTAAAAAAAAAAAAGAAAGAAAGGGGAAAAAGTAGATAAAAGTAGATACAATTTTGATATATATGGGTGCCAATACTTTATGCAGGCCAAAAGCTGGGTGTAACAGGAACTTTTTCCAAATCTTAAATGTATATTTTAACTTTGATGTCTTTTTTTACAATCTGACTTTAAAGAGAAAGAAAGGATGAGGACGGATGATCATCACGTCCGTCAAAATCTGTATAACATGTAATTTATTTGTTTTTCCCAGTTACCTCTAAGAATAAAGACACGTCCTCGTCATTACAGCTTCTCATTACACTAAATTTCAACAAGTCTGTGCTACGGTGCTATTCGCCAACACCACTGTAATCTCCTGCCTCTCACTCATATGTCTTGAGTCCAATTAAGTGATTGAGACAAATTAGGCTGATTAGATAAGGTGACACTCCATTAATAACAGCAAGCGCAAAGTAATGAGTGAGAAAAATGTTACTCCGGCTGCTGTACAGTCTGTGTGTGTGTGTGTGTGCGTGTGCGTGTGTGTGTGATATGAGGGTATACATGTAGAATGTTGAAAATAACAAAAAGAGGGGCGGGGGGGGGGCGGTCACTTGGTTCTATATTTTCTATAAAGGCCATAGAAGGATTTACTGGGTCACATCTAAGATCTTTAATGTATAATAATGGACTGTATGCAGCAAGATTATTCTGATTAAACTGTTGAAAATAACATAATAAAATAACAGAAATGAGGACTATTATGGAGCTGACCTGACCTTGAAACCTACAGGCTCCTGATCCAACTCTCAGATATAAAGGCTCCTGATCTGACACTGAGACTTTACAGGCTTATAGTTGTATGTTGA
>QMIH01002753.1:22713-39948 GCA_003987875.1 Clarias batrachus | reverse complement strand
GTGTGTGTGTATGTATAATGTGTATGTGTGTGTGTGTAATACAGTATGAGTGCATGGGAGTGTGTATGTATAATGTGTGTGAATGTGGGTGTGTGCATGTGTGTATACAGTAATATTAGTTAATGGGAGTGTGTGTGTGTGTTAGTGCGTGTCTTTTACAAGTGGGTGTGTGATATGAGTTTATGGTGTGTGTGTGCGTGTGTGTGTGTGTGTGTGTATGTGTATGTGTTTTAGAAGTGTGTGTACCGGAGTGTGTTCCCTTACAGAGATTTGAATATCGTGCAAAAGTTCATTTATTTCAGTAATGCAACTTAAAAGGTAAAATTAATATATGAGAGACTCATTACATGCAAAGCAAGATAGTTCAAGCCGTAATTTGTCCTAATTGAGATGATTATGGCGTACAGCTCATGAAAGCCCTCAAGTCTCCACTCTCAATGGTTGTTGCTTGAGAGGTCGAATACTTTTATCTAAACCAGAGTGGGTATAGATTAGTGTGGACTGGTTTGGGATGTACAACACAAAAGTATTTAGGCCCTGTTCCCTGAAAAAGCGGGAATGAGATGCTGCATGAAAACCCTATTGGAATGTGAAGTTTGGCGTGTGTGTATCAAACACGCCAAACTTTGAAAACTTGGTAGTTTGGAAGTTTGGTAGCTTTTGAAAGGGAACTGAAACAAAGTGTTTCCATTTAGAGAAATAAAGACGATTACATGAAAACATATATTAATACATAAAAAATATATTAATTAGTATTTTCAATCAAAATAGTAAACATATGCATGACATTGAAAAAAATAATTAATTTATTTTCTGTGCTTGGTGGGTTTTCTCCAGGTGCTCTGGTTTCCTCCCATAGTCCAAAGACATGCAGACTAGGCTAATTGGCATTTCCAAATTGTACTGTTGTGTTAAAAAAGGGGCTCGCTGATTAGTGGTGAACTGTCTTCAAGTGTAGTGTAGCATCATGGAGAATTCTTTAGAAATGCACCATGGTGCACCTGATGGAAACACAGCCAATGGTTAGACTGGCCAGGACATACTCTGGTAACCATGTTGCAACTGGAATGCACCACTTTAAAATAGCAGGGTTTTGCATACTGTATGTGACAGAACCCAAAACAAAGCCACCTGTACCTTGGGGAGCACTGTTCGTCATGGATCTTCCCCTAAACCGGTGGTCCCCAAAATTTTTTGGAACACTGACAAGTTGTATGTAAGAAAGTTTTGGCCATGGTCCGGCCATCACATGCTTGTAACAAAGCACAATAACGTGTATAATATATACAACATACTGTACCATAGCACAGCTTCAGTGTGAGCCAGGAGCTCGTTTCCCAAGGACGAGACGTTCCCATATACAGTATAAGGGATGGGGGACAGTGATACCTGACGTGTATTCCTCATGTCCAGTCTGCTCCATACTTTTATTTTTGTTGCTGTCACTACAGACAACTCTGGGTCACAAAGATAGGTTGTTGGAAATGACAGCAGGTGATTTCAAGATTTCAATACAGAGCGTCAGCAGTTGAAGTTGTCTCAAAGACGCTTTTAAGGCCACATTATACAGAGCAGCCTTGGAACATGTGAATCACATGTTGCGATGTGCAAAAGGATGCGAATGGGACACTATCTGATCATTTTTCGAAATAAAACAGTATGCATACTCTGATAAAAATCAATCAATAAATACATAAATGAATAATTCTGCATGTCTGAGACACATGCTAATTTTTGGTAGAAAGTCATACTCATTGTTCACCATCTCCATGGTTCATATCTTAGTCTGTCTGCCCTGGCACTCATCACCAAATCTCCTGGTTGTCTGGGTGGCTGACCCCACATGTTGATTTGCTGGCTTCCAAAGTCTTTTAGTTTCTCTGAAGCTAGTCGTTGATGGCTGGTAAGTCTTTTTGGTTGCTGTTTCAGGGGGACTTTGCTGGTTTATACTCCAGGAAACACTCTGTTCAGGAGCTATTAATGATGTCCAGCAAGACATCATTAATCAGGCATTACAACACCACAAGAGCTAAAATGAGCCCTTATGGCATCACACAATGTGCATAGTGGCCAGAGGTGGTGCTAAAATCGGTGTTCCATTCATCACCCTCTTGAATGCTCACCAGTTTTTATGCCCCGCTGAGGTCGAGTTTAGTGACCTCTCATCTGATAAAGCTGTTCCAGAGCATCTGGTCCTCACAGCACATATTAGAGGTATTTTTTTACTACAGAGGTGAAACTGGCAGAAGCTGGTGTAAGTGTGTGTAATTGGGTAAAGGTGGGTCCAGTCAGTTAACAGATGAGCTGGATCATGTTAACTATGTTTTAAAGTCCTTATCAGCCCTCTTCGTAGACTAGGCTGAGCTTCCAGTACATACTGTATGTAACATCTTCTTGTTTAAAATGTATCTATGCAGTCTGTATAAATCCAATAAAACGTCATAGCCAGGAGCCTATTGAGGGACTCGTGGCACGAGGCAAAGTACATCCTGATGCTGTGACAGTCCATCGCAGTTCACAAGCACACACTTACTCACACGCTACAGGCAATTTGTCAACACCAATCAGCCCAGTCTACATATATTTCGACTGTAGGCGGAAACTCAAACCTCCAACCTTGGAGGTTCAAGGCCACAGTGTTGACCACTGCATCACCGTTATACTGACTTAATTTCATTTGTTTGGATTTTTTCCTTTGTGTACCATTAGTGGCTTTATGTTCCCCAAACCAAAAGACAGTTTTATTATAGGTTTTCTCTTCTATCTTTGTAATACCTGTTTTTAAATTCCATGTGTCTTCACAGTCTATTTTAAGGTGAATGCACAGCTGACGTATGAGGAAACTTTCCAGTGATGTCATTGCACTTCATTTGCACTTTCTGCCGAGTAACACAGCATGACAAGGTGTTTAAGCGCCAGACTGTTTCCGCAGATTTATTTCTGCTTTACTGACTGAGTTAGCCTTAACTTCTAGAGATAAGCACTATCATTACAGGGTCGCCCGAAAGTCTAAATCTGCAGGCAAAATGTGTTTGAAAGTGTAACTTACAGCAAATGCTCAAACTGACATTGCAGCACACTGAATACAATAAAGTTAAACCTTTTTCAATGTATCAGAACTGATGTTCCATGCCGAGATTATTGTCACCTATTTAGCAATATTTTTGTTAGATTCAGATGGACAACAGACTTCATACAGTATCAGCCCAAAGAGAAAAGTTTTTTTTGTTTGCCAAACAAGAGTTTAAATCATTGACGTCACATGATTTTTATGCAAACTGTTGCATAATGAATCTTTGGGAATACTTTCAATTTTGTGTAATGGTGACAGTATTCCACATATCAAAACAAATCAAAACAAACAACAACAACAAGTATATCTTTACTGTAAATATTTAGTAGTGTAGTGTAATCTTTCCAATGACAGAGCATGTTTGTAAGTGGCAAATGCATAAATGCAAATAATTCCATACCTTTACACTCTCAAATTTAATATTCTCAAAATTAATAACCATGTAACGTATTCTTTTCCATAAAAGCATTGAAAGATAAGATAAGCAAACATCTTTAACTTAACAACAACAAAAAAAAAAAAAACTAAAGCAGCAAGACATATTAACAAAGCTACATTTAAAATTGTTGAGTGGGACATTTTAAATATCTCTCTAAAAACACTAAAACAGCATCTGTAAATGTCTCCGAGTTAATTTTAGAGTTAATTGTAGACATTTTTATGCACTAAGCTCAGGCTGTAAGTGTTACTTCACAGACAGCAGATCTGAGACAAGTCAACACTGTAGTCACACAATGTCAACACACATACTGATGCACAGTCTCATTTAGGGAAGTGTTACAGCCGTGCTTATTTTCACATTTCGGAAATAAAATTATGACGATGCCTTACTAGTATTTAACCTTAGATATCGTTTTATTTTTACTCTACTATTTTAGTAAGTCAAATCTAAAAAAAACAAACAAAAAAAAAACACATGATCATAAGTGTAAGGATTTATGTCTGGTCTCACTCTTGAGTAAAGACATGCATATGAGCAGTTTGACAGCAAAACGAAATAATTAAATTTTTGCTGATTTAAGATTTTTTTTTTCTTCAAATAAATCATGAAGTATTGTGAACAGAATAAATTTTAAAAAATATTTTAATAAATGTGAATTGTGTGTTTTTTTTTTTTTTTTTTGCAAAACGCCATAACTCCACCACCCACAGTTTTGGCACAATGAATAACACAGTGTGTGTTTGTGATCATTTAAGGATGCAGTTAAGCGTCAATAAAAAAAGGGAGGGGGGAGGGCTGGCACAGAAAGGTTACACTATAAGCTAACTCCACCACAGTGCTTACCGTTTCGTACGCTCATCATGGGCGCCATAGCACCTAAGAGTATGATATATGGTCAGCGTGCTGGCGCTCCTCACACTGTTCCAATGTTTCGTCAGCCCTTAACTCTTCCTGTCGTAATGATTGCCTGCTTTTTAATTCTGTGACTAATGCCCGTGACAGGCTCAGGATATAGCTGATGATGCCGCTAACTGCAATACGGTGAAGAATGCATGCTATACTGGCTGGACAAACATCATCGACATTTACTTTACTCATGGCAGCCTCTGGGGTGCACGGCAAATAGTTTTGCCTCACTGATCACAAGACAGAAAAAAGACAACATGATTGACTTGTCAGGATGCATTATGCTTTCTTCTGAATTGCGGCTGCTCTGTGTCAAGCTTTGCCTACAACATGGACGTTCAAAGCTTCTAACAGAAGTATGAATAAAAGAATATGTAGTAGTTTTCAAATGAAAAGGTTTCAAATGAAAAGACAACCTTGTGTGTGGAAGTCTGAAAATACTGCTCATTTATACTTCATTGTGCCAGGAAGCCTTTGCATGCGTGTGTGTGTTGGCTAAATTCCCATATGACAACTATCACCATTGTGTGTGTTTTTTATTTTAGACAATGGTGAAACTGATTTGACTACGCAGGTTTAGTCTTAGCATTCCATTATGGCTGTGTTTGCATGTCTCTTGTTACAGTGACACTGAACACGTTGATATTTGCCTGCTTATGATTATTTGTTTACCAAAATGTCTGAAAGGTGTAAAGAGTTTGTAGCTTCTGGGCACCGATACTGAGACGGGATCTGCAGAGGCTCAAAGTCAATGCGGTTCATTTCGTAGGTGCACACATACACACACTTGCATTCAGTGAAGAGAGTGAGGTGGGGAAGGTGAGTTTCGGATTGCAGGGATGCTCAGGAGAGACAAGTCGTGTGACAGAGGTCCTCTGCAGCGTATTCGTCCTCCGGCGAGGAGCAGCAGCAGCAGCGATGGGCCCGACGGGGCTGGAGAGCAGAGCTGACTGCAGCAGGAGACAGTAGTCAGCTCCCCAAGTCGCAGAGACGCCTGTCGAACATCGGTACAGGTTTTCGGAGCTGAGATTCTACAGAGCTCTCTGAATCTGCAAGCAATTGAGAAAAGAAAGATACAATTTGAGCGTCACTTGGTTTGAACATCACACTCACCGAACTGGCGTCCTGGCTTATTTTTATAGTCCCCTTTTGATTCCCAGCCGGAAATGGGAAACCAGTCGTGTTGGATCACGCCCCCTTCCTCCTGTCATTGGCAGTGAACGTGGGAGGAGCTGTGTCGTAATCGTAGTGTGTGTAAAGGTTAGACCACCAGCTCAAGTGAAATCAACACACTATTTGATTACAAATACAAATGGTATTCTGAACCATCCTCTTCTCTGGTACTTTCTAAGGTCCTAGACAATACTATGCATAGTGTATCTGAGTAACTGGTGTATATCAAAGATCAAGGTTCTCTCAAATTCTCACCGAGTTGAGACCCTAGCAATGTGAGTGCTGTGGATAGCAGTGCATAAATAACCTAAAAATCACCATGGGATTACGGTCTGATGTGCCACATGGACACCCTACTGATAGTTGGAGATGTTCTCCCTTGCGTGAAGATAAGTGTTTAAAGTAGCCTTCACTCAATTCCCACTCAGTGAACAGTTTAAACTTGTAGTTGAGAATTCACCTTTCCCAATATCTAACTCCACTGTATGTAATTATCAAAGAGAAATTATTTATAATTGGTGTCACTGCTGTTATGAGGATAGCACAATTAGCTCGCAACTCTGGAGTTAGGGCTTTAAATCTCCCTTCTGGACTGTACGTCTTTTGAGTTTGCATGTTCTCCACATGCTTGTTGGGGTTCCTCTGGGAATGCTGGTTTCCTCTGAGTGTGAACCCTTGCGATGGGTTCCCACCATTTCCAGGGTGTCCCCTGCTTTGTGCCCCAAGTTCCTTGACATAGGCCCCCAGCCCAGTCAATTACAGTATGGCCACAGTCCATAGGTCAGCTCATGGTTGGTCTGCAAAATGTTCTACAGGTACCTTGTTGCTTTTCTGCTTCATTCTACCTCATGAAGCTGCTGCTTTTCTTATATGAAATAGCAGAGGTTCTGGTTATATATTGTGGACATTTGGATAGATTTCCTTGTTGTACGTCTGTCTGAAGCAACTTCTTCCTAATTGTTAGCCTACTCAAAATAACTGATGCTGGATATGCATCGTTAATTGAGTTGTTCCAGAACTTCAAGTGTGGAAATGAGAAGAAAAATACACACAAACAGGACGATGTCCTCACAATCAAACAGGAGACCCTGGAGTTTTCTTCTGTACTTCCATGCCACCATAAAAAGTTACAAATCTTCTAGATTATGTGCAATATCAGCCTGAAATTGTTGCAGTGTGGAATCTCAAATGCAGCATCATGTCTATTCAGGCAAAGCATGCACAGTCCACTCTTATTATTAAAATGCTAGTTTAAGCTAATTGCACGTGGTAAGGTTTCTTGATGCATACTTACAGTATAGGGTGGCCAAATAATCATTTCATGACTCTTCATGGAGTCCTTACGGTTTGTGATAATTGGATGGTGAACATTGCCTGGTGACTCAACTCTTCACTTGTGTTATTTTGTGCTGGTGGAACAAACCATCCAACTGCCCCCAACCCTTCCACCAGCATATTTCAGCTCTTTGCTGCTTCTATCCTTGTCAGATAAACGCTTGGATTGTTTACTGCTTCATTTGTTAGTCACTTTGGATAAAATTGCCTGCCAGAAGAATAAATGTAGATGTAATGGTAGGAGGGTACAGCACATCCTCATCTACACAGGAGAGAACCGAGGCTGTCAAGAGAGAGGGAGGGATGGTGGTTCTGTTGTACTTTTGCCAGCTTGGTAATTGGATATTTTAATGAGACGCCATATTTCTGCCTTGTGTGGGTGTTTGATAAAGCTGAACTCATAATTAATCTTTGTAGCTTCATTAACTCAACTGACAACAGCAAGCCATTATACACTGCCATATATATATTCTCCACAACCTCTCTCTCTCTCTCTTACTCACCACATGCAGCCTGCAAACCTTTCTGCAATAATTCCATTTTTAGCACGACATCTGATTCTGATTAATCAACTTATATAATGTTTTCTGTCCTTGTATAATTGTTCAGACTTACCACAATAAAATACCATTCCCATCTCTACAGGACATTTTAAAACCTATTTTTGAGTTGCTTTTCTTTTTGTTGATGCTGTTCTAAGGACCTTTTTACAAATCCCTTCCTTAAATTTAAAATCTAAATACTCCTGTGATTTAGCTTATTCTATGGACATACAGTACATTATTCTCGTTCCTAATCAAGTTGTTTCTAATAAAAATGAATTTAAAACCTTTTCTCCATTTGGAAAAGAAGCAATAATATTTCCACAACACACACTAGTAGGCTTTAGTTTCTAAGTCCAAGACAAAGAGTAAAGTGAAGACTTTCTCCTCCAAAAATGTTTCCTGGATATTTAGATAAAAGCAAATGTTTGTAAAAATGGAGGGACGAGTCACAGTGGTGTTTAGAGATATGGTTTCAAACCCACCTCTAGTCTTTGTGATGTTCATAGGTTGCCCCATGTTTGGGTGGTTTCCACTAAAAGACATGTTGTGTAGAATAATTGGTGTTTCCAAATTGCCTGTAGTGTATGATTGGGTGTGTGTGCTTATGCCATGTCATGGGTTGGCATCCTTATTCAGGGTGTACCCCCTCCAGTGCCCTAAGTTCCATTAGATAGGCGCTACACCCCATAACACTACACAGGATAAGCAATATGGATAATGGATTGATGGATGAATAAAATGAAAAATGCCACCAGTATTCATATGTATTCTAGCTCTGTGTATTTTTTTTGCTTTCTGAAAAAAGATTTTTCTTGCTGATTTTTCTAAATTATATAGCTTTTGTACTTTGGTATGACTTGTTAACATACCAACTAATTAGCCATACAATTTAAACAAACAAAAATTAGCCCAATATTTTGCAGGCCAGTGGGGTAGATCTGGTGCCTTAACTCCACAAGACCTCTAGGGGTGTGCTGTGATATCTGGCACAAGGACATTATCTGCAGATCCTTTGGGATAATGTTGTGGGTTGAGGGGTTGGGACCCTGTGTATCTGACTTGTTTTTCTTGGGGTATACCATGAGTGCTCAATTGGATTGGAACCTGGGGAGGCCTGGTCTGCAGCCTTGGGCCCTTTGCCTGCTGGCCCAGAAGGGCTGCCCTTTGGTCCCCAAAGGCACGGGTGAGCCTTGGGTGATCCTGTCACCAGTTTATGTAATGGTTATGTGATGTTAATGTCATGGCTGATTAGTGCCTACTTTAGCTTAACCCTCACTTCTTAAATTCTCAACAACAAAAAACATGCTTAACCACTGTATACTTCACCCAGTATACAGTATACATGTGCAACAGCTCCTTTGTCTATATTGCTATAAAGTATGACATCATATTTCCACTCAGAGTCATAAATGCTGGATAATTACAATATATCTTTTATAGTAGCCCAGAAAGTGCAGGGATTGCCATTTGTTTTAAGACTCATGTTATATGCTCCTGTTTTTTGTTTAGGTATGGAGATTTTTTTTTTATTTGTATTTAAAATAGGCAAGTATTTTTTCTCTCTCTAATAAATCTCAGTTAGAGATATAGTTTTATTTCTTATTGTGCTCATACTCACCCTGATACCAACTCTCATGCAGCATCTCTTTCTATCTATTTTCAATGCATGAAAATGATAAATCTGTTGTCTGGTTGCTGTGATTTATGGTACGACCCTGACACAATGAGCTCAGTATTACCCTGTCTTTTAAGAGATGAACAAAAAGTATTTGCTTTGTTTGCTTTGGCTGCAGTGTGAATGGAAATCATTTTTTAAGTCATTGAGTTTTCTGAGCATGCTTATAGAGATTCAGTGTCTCACCACTTCATTACATTACATTACAAAGCATACAAAAAGCTCTGGACTGAGTACTAACCCTTGTGGAGTGCAGGCAGTCTGTTAAGTAGCAGGAGTTAATTCCCTCTGTAATGTGATATCTGATATGACTGTGCCTCCAGGTTAGCTTTACCATTCTGGACCAGTAACTCTAAAGCTTGAGAGTTTTCCTAGTGCATCCCTTCCCTGACAGCTAAAACATGGCTTTAGGACACTGTCTAGGCTTACTTGAATTACAGATCTCAGATTAGGTTCATTGCATTCTGACTCTTTTTCCAATTATAATGCATGCCTCTGTCATGGTTTCTCTCATCCCTGTTCGGTCACCACAAAAATTCCAAAAAATGCTGTCCATCTTCAGAAGATCTTCAGACTATTTTAGCTATTCTCAACACTACTCTCCAGAAGCACGTAGACCTTCTCTAGGAGCTTTCCCATCTCCTAAAATCTATTCATTTCACACTGTAAATAATCCTATTGGATTTCTGTGCTTGATGTTGTTTGTCTTGTCTGTATATTTTAAGAACAAAAGAATGCTTCATTAACCAAATGGGAAGCAGCTTAGGAGTCCATGGTTTCCTCTAAAGAACAGCTTGTATATAAACAGTATATAAAGCTCGAGCTTCCACATGCCATTGGTTTAGCAAAGGAGAAAAAATTGTTTGGAGAAAT
The DNA here is from genome assembly GCA_003987875.1 of Clarias batrachus. NCBI lineage: Eukaryota > Metazoa > Chordata > Actinopteri > Siluriformes > Clariidae > Clarias > Clarias batrachus. The sequence goes on along the minus strand of QMIH01002753.1, from coordinate 29,926 downwards.
AGGTATTTTGAAGAAATAAAAATAGGACTGATTATCTAGATTAAATAAATAAATAAATAAAGATATTGATGAGAAGACAGTTATTATGTGAGCCCTTTTCAAATCAAAATGATAACTGAAATCATTCAAATGCTCCTGATCCTAAATGTGAACACATTTGAATTTTTGGCCTGATAATTACACACAAGCTGACACACACAGGATATAAATGGCTATAATGGCTATCAGGTACCATGGTTTCCACACCTCTGAATTGTGAAATGAATGTAATTAGAGTTTGTATTGACCTTTTGCAGACACTTGACTAGCATGACGTCAATCACGAGCAGAAAGCTGTAATACCATTAACCGCCATTAGGCTACTATGTGTATGCATTGATAAATTATGTTGTATTTCAGATAAAAAATATAAAAAAAACACCGAACAAATAAGCGATGATTACTGAATGATACATATCTGATACATAATGGATGAAGAAGATATTAATGAGGGTTTTGGCATCTGTTGAGTAATATCTTGTTTGCCATCCAGAGGTGGCCAGGACCATGGCGGACAGATGTTGTGACACCAGGTGCAAAAGGTCTAAATAAACAGCCGGTGAGTTTTTTAGGTCTTGAAAGACCTATGCACACTTCATTTAGAACTGTACTGCCTATCAAAGCATGTTAAAGAAAAGGGACTTAAATGATATAAATCAGAAAAAAAGAGTATAAGAAGATATAAAATAAAAATGTCAGTGTATAGATAGTGTGCAAACTCTGATAAAGAAGAGGCAAAGATTGTGAGGAAAATTATTTGGCAAAGAAAAAAAACGCAAACAATTTCGGCTGATGTCCAGGCCTCTGTAATAAAGTAGTGAGGCTGTTTTAGGAAGAACAATAAGAAGGTATTTACACAAACATGGTCAAGTTGCCAGAAAAAAAACTGCTGCTCTGCTAATACCACGAAACAGCCCACTTACATTGTGCCAAACATCACCTAGACATGCCTCAGAACGTCTGGCAAAAGTCATTTGGAGTGATGAGATGAAATTTTAAGTTTTTTGGCCCCAACACTGACTATGTTTGGATCAGGCTCACCAATGCAAATGAGGAGAAGTCCACCATCCGCACTGTAAAACATGGAGATGGATCTCTGATCTTCAGGATTTATGTGAGCTGGGAATTTAATCAAAATTGGTGGCAGAGTTCATGCAGCATGTTATCAGGAAATATCAGACCAGGTTGCCTTTATTAGTCTAGAAGCTGCACATGGAACACAATGGCACTTTACAACATGATCAAAACAGTGATCCAGGGCCAAGACGAGCCTTCAGTAGAAACACCAGAAAGGTTCTGGTGTGGCCATTGCAATCTCCTGACCTCAATATCATATCAAACATGCATTCCATGTAAAACAACCCAAGAATGCATGCGACCTGAAGGCTTTTTTGGAAAGAGGAATGAGCAGCTACAATCTGAGAAGATTAAAGGTTTCATTCACAACTGTCAGCCATCACTGATGCTAAAGGAGACAACACACCATATAAAGAAAATTCCCTACAAACATTTGGTAGGGAATATCTAATTATTTTCAATATTGTCATGTTTTGTTTAATGATGGTGCTATTCTATGACACCTTATTAAATTTGAATTATATTAAAAACAAAAGAGTATATATATAGCAGTGTCATTTTGAGGATTCCAAACTAACAGCTATATATGTACCAGGTCTATGGCAGGGACAGGGAGGAATCTATTGTAATTCCGGAGTACATGACAGACGGAGTAAAACGGCCCGAGACATTTCGGATTAAAGGTCTTGCTTTGATGTGCAAGCAGAGTGCTCCTGTAGGAGATGAAAGCGCTGATAATGAGCGCAATTAGTCAGTGTTATTTGTGAAGCATCCTTTTCTTCTTTGAATATATGCCACACAAAATAAACCTTTCTTCCACAGAGGTCTTGGGTTCTGGATTCTGATTGGTCTGAAGGTTTATATTAATTAAAATAAATTCAATTTAATTTGTATAACGCTTTTAACAATGGGCATTGACGCAAAGCAGCTTCACTGAAATAAATAAATAAATAAAGCTTATCTATCCATCCATACATCCTTCAGTTAGCTGCACCGCTTATCCTATGTTGGGTCTCAGGGAGTCTTGAGACTATCCCATGGAGCTTGGCGTCCAAGGAAGGGCACCAACCAATCGCACAACACATCCCACACACCCTTTGTCAAATGGTCACTTTGCTGCCACCTTCAGGACAGATGATAAAATGTAAGAGAAAAAAAAAAAAAAAGGTCACCACCTGGATTTAATTGTTTCAGTGATTAATACAGTTCAGCTGGGTTAGCACAAGTTCCCAACCCTAAATGATGTACTGAAGAGCTTCTCTTTTCCTGCACAACCATGTCAGAAAACATATCCTGTGTTTATGGCAAATGTTTCAAAAGAGTAAAATTATTGTCTAGCAAAGAAAACAACTGAGATAAAAACTAGTAAAACTGGGAGCATTATTATAAACCTGCATGGATAATGGTGAACCATCATCCTCACGGAAGACACGTGGTTAGGAACAAATTGTTGAATGAGCATGATCAGAGATAACTTAAACGCTTGGTGAAATCAAATTGTAAGTAGAACTCTCGGATGTGTTTTAATATTGTAAGGAAAAGCATTTACACGCATAAAATATGTAGAGAACTCCAAGGATTGGGACTAAACAGCTGTGTAGCCTTAAAAAAACCTCTTATCAGTTAGGCTAATAGGTCAAAAGGCTTCCTTTTACTAGAGTCCATTTAGTCTGATAAGTCCAGATTTACCCTTTTCCAGGGTAAGAAGCGAGACAGATGAAGCGATGCACCCATCTTCACTAGTGCCGACTGTACCAGGCTGTGAAGCTTATTTATCTGAGGTTGCTTCTGTTAATCAGGTCAGCAACATTATGTGGCAATAAAATGATATCAGCTGACTACCTGAATGAGCAGGTTTTTCCTTCAGTGTCGTTTTTCTTCCCTGACGGCATGGGCATACTCAAGGGTGACTATGTCAGGATTCATCGAGCTCAAACTGCAAAAGAGAGGATGAGACATCATTTTAACACATGGACCAGCCACAAAACAGTCCCGACCTTAACCCCATAGAGAACCTTTGAGATGTGCTGGAGAAGACGCAGCGGTCCAACTCTCCCATGAGGGTGTGAGAAATTCTTTTGGCCGGGCAGTGTAACTAAGGTAAAAGTGCTACTGTAGGTTGTATAAGGAATACATCCCAAACATAGGATGTGCTTTGATAGAAAAATAATCAACTCCATTTCATCAATAATTGTGCTAATGTTAATTAATCCTGTGCTTGAATTCATAAAATTTCATCACTGGTTAATTAGAGGGCAAAAACATTGACTAAGCTGTCATTAGGTTCATGTGCAGTGCTCACTCTCATCCATACTAGTCTTAAATAAATAAACAGGTGGTAGGACGCGTCAAAGTGTAATCAGTAATGGCACTCGAACACTGTGAATGCATCTCTATGCGTGTCTGATGAGCCTCCTGATAATCGCTACAATTAGCAATAATTTGAGGCTAAATTATTATAATAATATTTTTTATTTTAAGATGATTTTTCAGTAAACGTCTCAGAAAGCAAGACCTCAGTCGCTTGACATGGCTCATTTGCTGCAAAAACCGAAACAAGCCTCATTATCTCCTCATATTAACCTGAATTACCCCGATAACGACAGTCTCAACAGGTCCCTTAGCTGGAAGGAAGCCAGATGCGCAGTGGTGAGACGGCACGTTATAATTACACCATCGCATAATAATCGACTTCCTCCACGCTGTCTTGGCTGCAGAGATCAGCACCAGGCGAGCTGTCTGAAGGAGCTGCAATGTCATGCTTAAATCTAAGAGCTAAGCTGTGAGAAAGGTTTATGCTCAAGTAAGAACAATATCTGGACTGTATTCTTCTTCTTCTTCTTCTTCTTATTATTATCATTATTAATAGACTGTTTTTGATATGTTTCAGAGAAAACTGGAGAAAACAGACATCGAACAAGAGAACACTGGATAACCTCACATAGACAGTATACCCCGCATTTACAGTAACCCTACATTGGTACATACAGGTTCTTAGTTAGTTAACTAATTACAGGGGTCGGACAATGAAACTGAAACACTGGCCAATTTACTGTAGTGTTGGAGGTTTCATAGCTAAATTTGACCAGACTGGTGGCCGATCTTCATTGATTGCACATTCCACCAGTAAGAGCAGAGTGTGAAGGTTTAATTAGCAGAGCAATAGCATAGTTTTGCTTGAAATATTGCAATGCACACAACATTATGGGTGAGATATCAGAGTTCAAAAGAGGACAAATTGTTGGTGCGCGTCTTGCCGGAGCATCTGTGACCGAGACAGCAAGTCTTTGTGATATATCAAGAGCCTTGGTATCCAGTGTAATGTCAGCGTACCACCAAGAAGGAAGAACCACTTCCAACAGGAGTAACTGTGGACGCAAGAGGAAGCCGAATTATGAATTTAATGTGCACCTCAAATATTGGGCTGTGGGCAATATGAACCATGTATTGTCCTCTGGTGAGTCCACCTTCATTGTCTTTCCCACATCCAATGGTGCAGGGTCCAGTTCAAACATTGTATCCTGAAGGCGGTGCCATGTATCAGGATGATGATGCACCAACACATACAGCAAGACTGGTGACGGAGTGGTTTGATGGACATGAAAGTGAAGGTGAACATCTCCCATGGCCTGCATAGACAACAGATCTAAATATTATTGAGACACTTTGGGGTGTTTTGGAGGAGCGAGTCAGGAAACAGTTTCCTCCACCAGCATTACATAGTGACCTGGACACTATTCTGCAAGAAGAATGACTCAAAATCTGAAGAGCGGCCTCTGTATCTGTCGTTCCCAAGATGGATTGATGGTGTATTGGCTGCAAAAGGAGGCCCTACACCATAGTAATGAATTATTGTGGTCTGAAACCAGACGTTTCCGTTTCATTCCCAAACCCCTGTAGTTTTTTGTTAATTCATGTTGTAAATTTATGTAGCACCTTGGTCCTGGAGGAACGCTGTTTCGTTTCAGTGTGTACTGAACTGTATATGGTTGAAAACTTGACTTGACTTGACATTGTATAATGTTGTGATATACTCTCTCCAGCTACTTCAGTAGGTATAACTTGCTAGTACTGGGGTGGACTGGTTTTGTCTTCAGAACTGCCTTAATTTTTCATTTCACAGAATGAATAAGATGATGGAAACATTTTGTTCAGAGATTTTGTTCCATATTGACATGAGGGAATCATGCAGATCCTGCAGATGCTAAATGTTTTTTGTTTTCCCTATTTTGATGCTTGGTTTAAACTTCAGCAGATCACCCAGTCCATGTCTACATGCCTAAATGCACTGAATTGCTGCTGCATGATTGGCTGATTAAATATTCGTCTTAGCCAGCAGTGGAACAGGTGGACCAAATGTACTGGCTGGTGAATGTCTGTGCATGTAAAGTACTAGCTAAGCAGAAGGTCCCCTGGTGGACCAATAGTCCAATAACATTCAGTGCTCTTACTGCTGTGGCCTGGGGTTGACTTAGTCACTGAAAAAGATTAGAATGACAAAATATAAGGTGGTCAATAATGAATTTCTGCAGAGCAATGGTGATTGGGTCATTTGTTCAACATTATCCCAACGTTCTGTCATCAACATTGGTACAACATCATTTAATGAAAGTTATTCTAGGTTACAAAAACAACAGTGTTCCAACCTCAGTGACGGTGCCACAATGTTTTGACAACCATCATCTCGGTCGGGATTAGAAACTGCAGGAGATGAATAAAACATGCCGCGTGGTCTGGGGTGCGGCGTTTTTGCATAGATGTGAGCTGGTAAAGTGAGCCGTGAGACTCGAACTGAGCCAAATCACAGAGCTGTGGCACTGCAGGCATGTCGTGTGCTCTGGAGGTTTTAAGCAAAGATTTGATGTTTTTTTTTTTTCTTTTCTAATAATCTGTGCAATTTCCTTGTGCAGAGTAAAAGTGTGTACTTCATAATGAGTGAAAGAATTCTAAGTTATGCACTATAGGGATTGACTTTATAATTGTTTCGATATGTTCAATTATTTATGTGCAGTGTAAAAACAACCCCAAAGTAATATTTTCACTTGCGTTGAGATTTGGCTTCAGAACTAGTGTGTGTGTGTGTGTGTGTGTGTGTGTGTGTGTGTGTGTGTGTGTGTGTGTGTGTGTGAAAGCACCATACCATTGTTGTAACTGCTATAGCGATCATAAGATGCAAAAAGCTTTGTTTCATGTCTTTCCTTCTTCCTACAACCTTTAGACTAGGGTGCCATCATCACTACGATTGTTGGATTTCCACAAAAATTTCCAATTTAGCACAGATGCTTTCTTCCTGCTTCCACTTGGAGAAGGAGAGCAGAACGAGCCCTAATCTTCAAACCTGAGCTACAAAAACCAGATTATTCCATGTGGAGAATAGAATGTAACAGCAGCAGTTGTTTCATCAGAGGTGTGAAAGTCTGGAGGAGGGATATAACCGAGTGATGCAGCTCACTCACTCCCGAAGTTCAGAAGACTTCAAGAAACTCAAATGACATTAAACTTAAAAGCGTGTGTGTGTGTGTGTGTGTGTTCATGCTCCAGCTGTAATACTCCACACATTTATGATACTCTATATTTTTTCAAACCTAAATCACCTCACTCCTTTACCAAATGCACCATTTCAGTGTCTAGGCAAATAAGCTACCGGGGGAGGGGATCGTCTTATATGAGGTCATATTATGGAAATAATCTAAGTGGCTTGTTTAAATCTGTGAGGAAACTATATATAAAAAAAAGAAAAAAAAAACTAAAATATATGGTTTTATTTAATTCATGAATTTATTATTGGACGTTTTCCCCCTAAATATATTATATTCATTAAAAAATGCAATGCAAAGGAAAAACTGTTTATATAGATATAAAAAAATACAGGGTAAAAAACTTATATACAATTTATTATACAACAGGAGAAAAATGAAGAAATATTAGAAAAAGGGAGGAAATATTGACTTTCCAAACGGAGAAATATTTAATAAAAATAAAAATAAAAATAAAAACAAATAATAATAATATCTATCTATCTATCTATCTATCTATCTATCTATCTATCTATCTATCTATCTATCTATCTACAGTATGTTTTATATATATATATATA
>QMIH01002753.1:0-22650 GCA_003987875.1 Clarias batrachus | reverse complement strand
TATATATAAATAACTAATCTGATAGCTTTAAAAGAGGTTTAAGGTTTATATCACTGAAATTATTCAAAATGTCTCATTTTGAAAAGTGTAAAGGCACACCAAGGATAATGATTTTGAGAAGGACCAACACTCAGCTTCAGGATAATATTATTGTTGACATTTTCTGTAAAATAATAGAAATTTTCTTGCATCATAATTATCGGCACCCTCCTCCATTGGATAAGCGTGTAAGGCGTGAGTTTGCTGGCGTTCCTCTTCAGGCTCTTACGTTTCTGTTCGCTTTCACTCCTCCACTCTTGAGGACACCGGATCTGAAACATGAAGCACATGTGTGCTTCACAAACACGCCTCCAGCACTGTTTCTTCCTGTCATGTGGGAAATTGGGCAGATTTTTATTCATTTTTTTTGTTGTTGTCCCGCCGGTGGGAAAGCGCAGGGTGATGATTCACAAACATGAAGGCAGACGAGGCATCTCTGCAGGAGTGCTGATGTGTCCCTCAGCAAGTGTGTACGTGTGTGTGTGTGTGTGTGTGTCTGTCAGAAAACGCAGATGACTTTTAGCAAATCTTCAAGGATACGCTGCATCCTGACACTGTGTGGCATCGTCTTCAAACTGCGCCTTTGTTCTGTATTATTTATATCCCTCTCAACAGACATCTAGCTCTGGCTTTCTTATTTATTTATTTATTTATTTTGTTGTATTTTTTTTTTTTTTACTTCTTTTCTTTTATTCTATCTCTTAATCTTTCAGGTTGTGAGTCCATGAAGGACACAGAACTAACCATCTTCAAGAGAAAATACAATTTGTCTAGTACGATGCATCCATGATGACAATATCATTATTTAAAAATAACATCGGTGTATTATACTGTATTTACAGTAAACACTGTGTAGCGCTCAGGAAGCGAGTACGCTCATAGTATTACTTACATTCTAATAGATTCAAACGCTGATTCTCTCACCAGCCTCTTTTTATTATCTCACTCTCCAACCTACAATGGGTGTCCTAATCAAACCGGGACTTGCGATGTTGTTTCAGGTTAATGAGACTCTTAAAACCTTTGAATAATGCAAACATTTTAAAGGCAGCCATAACGGCCGAGGTAGCTCGGAGCCCACTGTAGTCGTCCCCTTGAACATTCAGTGAGTGGAACACCTGATCCTTGAAAATCAACAGGAAACTTGTCACCAATTTGAGGAGAGGACACATCTGTCTGTGGGAACTGTACACTCAATGATTCAAGAACATCACTTGCACATAACCGGACCTCGGCTGGGAGTTCCTTGGCAGTTCTTTTGGCCTGTTGAAGGAGTTTCTGGCATTTCAGACCTGAAGCAGGCAGTCTAGCTTTATGGTATTGATCATTACCTGGTATTCTTCACCATCACACTTCCTATCTTGTCAAAAGCCCACCACAGAAAACCTTCAATCTATTACCCCTTCCTCTTTGTCTTCCTGTCCCTGTACATGACCCCTCCCACACCCAGACTCTTTTGCCTCTCTACCATTAGAGATGGCGACCAATACCTTGCTCTCGTCTCTCTCTTCATTGATGGACCTTCTATGCCCTCTGTCTTCTAGAATAAAAGAAGATTTCTTGTCTGGCTTCTTGATTAACCGAGGTATTGCGCAACAACACAAGGCAATTAAGAACTGCAGAGAGAAGATGGAAGAAATCACAACTTGATGAAGATCTTGGCCCTTACCATGCTCTTCTCTCCAAATTCTCATGTGACGTGACTAAAACTAGAAGCTGGAAGCTTCTGCACATTATCTCCACAATATCTTCTCTTCACTACTCAACCAGCTTCAAATTGCTTGGACTATCCATGACAGAGGACCTAACATGGGGTAATACTATTACTTCTGCCATAGGAACGGCCCAGCAGCGCTTCTTCTATCTGAGGAAATTGAGAAGGCCTATCCTTTGTCAGCAGCTTTTGGTGGACATTTACCGTTGTTGTATAGAGAGTGTGCTGACATATGGACGTCTGGTGTGGGAAAATCACCAGGACCAGTCTCCCGGAGGTTAGCACCATTTACACCACACGCTGCCTTTGAAGAGTCCTACATGATCAGCATCACCCTGCACATCACCTGTTCCAATGACTGCCCTCAGGCAGAAGGTATAGGTCCATATGCACCAGAACCACAAGACTGTCCTACAGCCTCTTTCCAGCGGCTGTGAGACTGTTGAACGAGCAGATACCTCCCTCTCTGCCTTTGCCCCCATCTATTCCTACTGTACATATCGTATATCACTCTTACAATAACTGTGAACTGGACTTGCATTGCTGCTGCACACACAATAGACACGCTTTATTACATCACATGTCAGGAAGATGATGCTCTAATGATAGCTCGTTGTTATTTATACTCTGTTATTTAAAACCATGACAATAAAGTTAAAGTCGAACCCACTGGTTCTTCCAGCTCCATCCTCTCTGACTGCTGATGACTTCACCATATTCTATGATGGGAAAACAGCAGCCAGACCTTTGCTCCCAACCCAACCCAGAACTTCAGCAGAACTTCAGGACCTTCTCTCCCCTCCTTTAGCAGAATTTTTCAACCTGGCAGCTGATGACATTCAGCACATCATCTTGTCTTCCAATTTCACCACCTCATTAGATCCAATCCCTTCCACAGTGCTCCATCTCACAAGACCTCCCTCACTTATCACAAACATCATCAACCATTCCATTTATCATCTGGTCATGTTCCTGCTCCTTTTAAGAAGACAAGTTTTTTTTCCCCCCATCCTCAAGAAACCCTGCTGAATTCAGCAGACAGCAACTATCGCCTGGTATCACTTCTCTCTTTTCTTTCTAATATTTTTTAAAAGGACTGGTTACAAACAAATGCTTCTTTATTTCTCCCCGAAAAACCTCAATGGATCTAACCAATCCGGGTTCAAAGTGACACATTCCATAGAGACTCCCCCTCTGTCAGTCACTGAGAAGCTCCATGATGCTACAGTACTGTAGATCAGCTAAACTGTCATCTGTCGTTAAGATGTCCTCAAGATGAACACAAGATTCTTTTATATGTTGTTACAAGCCTTGGAATGTTATTGTAAAAATAAAGGGAATTTTTTCCTCTCTGAACTGTGTTCGGTTATTCTGGACAATCGAAAGACCCACTTTGATTTGAAGACCTTTCATAATAAGACCAGATAATAAAAGTATCTTTCAATGTTACTGTGGGATACGAAACCTTAAAAAAGCTGATTACTTCCTCTTTAGCCTTTTTAATATGTATATTGTGTGTGTGTGTGTGTGTGTGTGTGTGTGTGTGTGTGTGTGTGTGTGTGTGTGTGTGTGTGTGTGTGAGCATACATTTTGTGTCTGAGTAAAGCTTCATTCTGTCAAAATGAGTGGTGGGTGTAATTAAGATGCTGCTCGTTATCATTTGAATGAGCGGTTAATTATTATTTCTTCATTTGGAAACATTTACACAGACAGAACGCCAGGCTTCATTTATCACGCTGGGAAAATTGTTCCTATCCTGCATTTTACTCCCAAGATTCCCATATAAGGAGAGTCATGGATGTGAAACTCAATTTGCGTCTCTAAATCTCAAAGCAATCGTCGGCGAGTCGCTGTGCTTTGATATTAACTGTTTAAACCGTCTCTTTATTTAAAGCACATAAGGACTATTACAAAATTCCATAAAAAAAATATAAAAAAATTCTGCTGTTTTTATAAAATTTGGCCTTTATTATTATTATTATTATTATTATTATTATTATTAATTAATTTTATTTTATTTTATTTTATTTAAATTTTTAATTTTTTTTGTAATGGGTGTGGCTAAAGGTGCATCAGATGTGCTATGAATGCACTCCATCATGTACTGTATAGTTAATGCATGCATAGAAAATGAGCGAAAAATGAATAAAAATTATTTCATGCCCAAACTGAGATACAAATTCACAAAATTCACAAACGTGTTAAAAAAAAAAATCAGTACAGCTGATCTGATGGATTAACAACAAAATTTCAAGTGCTTTTTTTAGGGTGTAACTGCTTTTCATCTAGCCACGCCCACAATAATAAGAATAATAGTAAGGCCTTATGCATATAAAGAAACGACAAAATGATTTTCCTTTTTTAATGCATGGATTTTCTCTAGAGTCACTTCCTTTATGTGATTCAGAAGAAATGATTAATTTGCTATTAATTAAACTGGTTTGTAAAAGCCACAAATCAGTGAAAGTTCACATTACTGAATCTCCATACATGGAAATTTACAGACACAAAACCTAGGACAGAACCGTTCCAGGGGTAATTTGATTGATTTTCATAAACAGTACATACCAATTCACGAATAAAGGATCTGAAGTAAAAACTCCAAATATTTAAATGATATAAATGAACTTATCCTTGAAAAATCTACTCTGAAATGCAATCATGTCTCTGAATGAGTGAGCACACTTACCTCCACATTCATTCAGCTTCTTTAACACTTCTGCATCACTACCTGATTAGAATCCTTAAAGAAAATCATTGCAGGAATAAAATGTGCCCGCGTGTACGCAGGCTAAAGCGCTAATCAGGGCCCCTGCTGTAACTTAAACTTTTGTTCTGTTTTGCTAATTATTAAATGGTGAGGGCGCAGCCGCTCCAGGGCTCGAGCGTGAAAACCCCAGCGGTGCGAACGATCTGCTGCTCAGCATTGCTAATTAATAAATCCCTTAATTAGCTCCGTCAAGGGCAAAACAGGCATTTCAAGGGGAAAGTTTCGCATGCTAATGGCCTTGTGTGTTTCTATGAGACAGCAGGAACAAGCCTGGGTGTTTCTGTGCATGTATAATTGTGTGTGTGTGTGTGTGTGTGTGTGTGCTAATGTGTGCTGATCTTCAAGAGAACATACAGCATAATGGAAAAAGAGGCTATTAATATTATTGAACTATGTTTCTTAAATGTTGTATTATTATTATTATTATTATTATTATTATAAGTAGTAGTAGTAGTGGTTGTATATTGGTGGTGATGGTAGTTAGTACTTACTGTAGTAGCAAGAGAGAGTATGATGATGATGAGGATGATGAGGATGATGGTGATGATAGTAATAGATGCTGTTTTTGCTTTAGGAGTAGCGGTAGCAATAGTAACAGTGTTATTATTCATAATGGAACTAGTAATACATACAATATTAGTATTAATATTGGTAGTAGTATCAGTAATAGTAGTAATGGTAATATGGCAAGTTGTTTGAGCATTTATTTGATATTGCTGATATCAAACACTTTTTGATGACTGGACATGCTAGTTAACTAATTACACCTAAAATGCTTACTAGTATCCCTAGTTAAAGCAATTTTCGGCTTACTAGTTAACTATTAGGCCAGCTTAGTGGTTAGCACTGTTGCCTTGCACCTCCAGAGTCCGGCTTCTGGTCTGTATGAACTTTGCATGTTCTCCCCGTGCTTGGTGGGTTTCCTCCGGGTCCTCCAGTTTTCTCCAACAGTTCAAATACATGCAGTATCGGCTAATTGGTGTTCATAAATTGCCTGTAGTGTGCGTGCGTTCCCTGTGATGAATTGGCACCCCATCCAGGGTGTAATCCACCTCTTGCATCTACCTGGGATTGGCTCCAGGCCCAACATGACAGGATAAAGCGGAATAGACGATGACGATGAGACGATGAGTTAACATTGTTTAAAAAAAATAAATGAATAAAAGCTCAAATGAAGCTTCGACTTGTTAACTAGTGAATACAAAAATGTGTAGCTATGAATACAACCAGTGGAAGGCAATTTGGTTTTACTAGTTAACTAGTAACTTACCCCAGTGAGCCTTTTGGTATTCACTAGATCACTCACTCTCTATACTTCTTATCCTGTACAGATCCATGGGATACCTAAAGCCTATGAAAAAAAACTTAGGGCACAAGGTAGGGTACAACCGGGACGGTGTACCAGTCCATCACAGTGCAAACCAACCCACTCACACACTGCGGGCAATTTGGAAAAAGGAACGAGCCTGATCTGCATGTCTTTGGACTATGGGAGGAAAGTGGAGTACTGAGAGGAATCCAACCACGCATGGGTAGAACATGCACAAAACTACACACTTGCATACAGAACCAGGGCAGGAATTGACTACCCCACTACACCACCTTCCAAAATCTCCACTAGGTAAAGTTTTTTGAGGCTAATTATCTATGCAGAATGACACAGAAAAAGTGTGTACCATGAGATGATACATTTTTTTCAGTAAACCATAAAGAAAACAAAAGGGATTAACTTGTCACTGCTTGACGTATTTTTCCTTTTTGGCTTTAGCAATAAAACTCACAAAAACGGTGGAATCAGTTTCTATTGTTAGCAAGTACAACAGAAAAGTAGCTCCTCTGCGTCACTGCTTTTTCTTTCCTTTTAACATGGTCACATGAACATTTTATCAACAGAAATACCAGGAAAGGAAGTATCTTTGCTGCAAGATAAGCACCCATAGCAGTGGTGTAATATCTAACTACAGCTGGACCAACAGAACAATCGGATCTAACCTGTGGCGTTGCTGTAGTATAACACCAAAAAAATCAATAAGCCCTAAGTAATTACTGATAAGCCACTCACTCACTCACTCACTCACTCACTCACTCACTCACTGTCTATATCGCTCTATCCTGGAACTTATCTTACACTCCCAGGGTATAAGGCAAGGTAACATAGCTACACACGTGCACAAAATTGTTGGTACCCTTCAGTCAATTAAAGAAAAACTCACAATGGTCACATAAATAACTTTAATCTGACAAAAGTAATAATTAAAAAAAATTCTATGAATGTTAACCAATGAAAGTCAGACATTGCTTTTCAACCATGCTTCAACGGAATTATTTAAAAAAATAAACTCATGGAACAGGCCTGGACAAAAATGATGGTACCCCTAGAAAATACTGAAAATAATGTGACCAAAGGGACATGTTAATTCAAGGTGTGTCCACTAATTAGCATCACAGGTGTCTACAATCTTGTAATCAGTCAGTGGGCCTATATATAGGGCTCCAGGTAGTCACTGTGTTGTTTGGTGACATGGTATGTACCACACTCAACATGGACCAGAGGAAGCGAAGGAAAGAGTTGTCTTAGGAGATTTGAAAGAAAATTATAGACAAGCATGTTAAAGGTAAAGGCTATAAGACCATTTCCAAGCAGCTAGATGTTCCTGTGACTACAGTCGCACATATTATTCAGAAATTTAAGATCCATGGGACTGTAGCCAACCTCCCTGGACGTGGCCGCAGGAGGAAAATTGATGACAAATCAAAGAGACGGATAATCCCAATGGTAACAAAAGAGCCCAGAAAGACTTCTAAAGAGATCCAAGGTGAACTTCATGCTCAAGGAACATCAGTGTCAGATCGCACCATCCGTCGTTGTTTCAGCCAAAGTGGACTACATGGGAGACGACCAAGGAGGACACCATTATTGAAAACAAATCATAAAAAAGCCAGACTGGAATATGCCAAACTACGTGTTGACAAGCCACAAAGCTTCTGGGAGAATGTCCTATGGACAGATGAGACAAAAATAGAACTTTTTGCCAAGGCACATCAGCTCTATGTTCACAGATGGAAAAATGAAGCATATGAAGAAAAGAACACTGTCCCTACTGTGAAACATGGAGGAGGCTCTGTTATGTTCTGCGGCTGCTTTGCTGCATCTGGCACAGGGTGTCTTGAATCTGTGCAGGGTCCAATGAAATCTCAAGACTATCAAGGGATTCTAGAGAGAAATGTGCTGGCCAGTGTCAGAAAGCTGGGTCTCAGTCGCAGGTCATGGGTCTTGCAACAGGACAATGACCCAAAACACACAGCTAAAAACACCCAAGAATGGCTAAGAGGAAAACATTGGACTATTCTAAAGTGGCCTTCTATGAGCCCTGATCTCAATCCTATTGAGCATCTTTGGAAGGAGCTGAAACATGCTGTCTGGAAAAGGCACCCTTCAAACCGGAAACAACTGGAGCAGCTTGCTCATGAGGAGTGAGGAGGCCAAAATACCTGCAGAGAGGTGCAGAAGTCTCATTGACAGTTACAGGAATCGTTTGATTGCAGTGATTGCCTCAAAAGGTTGTGCAACAAACTATTAAGTTAGGGATACCATCATTTTTGTCCAGGCCTGTTCCATGATCCATGAGTTGGTTAACATTCATAGAATTCTTATTTATTATTACTTTTGTCAGATTAAAGTTATTTCTGTGACCATTGTGAGTTTTTCTTTCATTGACCGAAGGGTATCAACAATTTTGTCCACGTGTGTAGGTGCCAGCCACGATCATTCAAACATGATCTGCAATTTGGGAAGGGCAATTTACCTAACCTGCATGTCTTTGAACTGTGGGAGGAAACCGGGGAATCCGGAGGAAACCCACCAAGCACGGGGAGAACATGCAAACTCCATGCATACACACACAGACTTGACGTGGGACATGAACCCGGAGTAAGGCAACATTGATAACCACTAAGCCACGATGCCGTCCTGATAAGCCACACATATGCATTGAATAACCACAATATTTACCTAATGCGAGTCCTTATGAATAGGAATATTATGGAAGTGGAAAAAAAAAATACAAATGGGGGAGGCTTTAAATAACAGCACAGCAGGGTTGTGATTACACTGTGACGTTAGATAGGGTGTGTGTGTTAAGCTATTGCTGTCTTTAATATTATAGTATCAGGCTAGAAGGAAATCTAATAAGCTTCACATAAAATTTGAAATGGTTTCATAAGTAGTTTAGAATCCATTTGTCATGTGGAAATATCACTACAGGAGGAGACGAGAGACCGCTGCGGATGGCAGGTGCAAGCCAACAAATTTGCACACAAAGTATGCACAGGCGCACAAATAGGAGAAAAACACACCATGCGTCATGATAAATAAAATAAGATGCCAAATGGTCAATCTTGCAGGGGTCCAATGGTATTAACTTGTGAAGCAATTAAAGTAATGAATATACCAGTATACAGTATGTGTAATAACTGTGGTGGATTTGGTGTCCAATCAACACCAAGGAGCACACCTCCAACATCACCTTCAGTTCAGCAACATCTCACCTCATCATCGTTCCTGCTGGGTTTTTCCACATTATAGGATAATTAACAAAAAAAAATAGTTATGGAACCCAAATCAGGCCTATTTAATTTTTTACTATTATTCTCTGTGTGATAATATTAGAGGCAGCAGGTAAATAAACACTCTCTCACTCATGTCATGTCATTAGGTAACACAACACGATATGATAACACATACAGTATGAGGTGGTATCAAAAAGTTTCGAGACTAGTTTTGTAACACGTCAACAGATGGCGGCACAAGGCAGCACGCACAGTCATAGGGAGCCGCGACCTTCAATTTCAACCTTCAACCTCCTTTTCTGTAATCCTGCGATGAGTCATTCAAGGTGTTTTGAGGGGCACATGTGCTTTAAGAGCAGAAGAACATCAGTGGATGATGACGAAAGATTAGGATGACCTTCAACCAGATTAACACTTCAACCAATCCAGTCAGCGTGCTGTGGATGACCCATGTCGAGGACCACTACCGGTGACGAAACTTCAGCGTACGGATACGAACCTGAGACAAAATAACGATCTTCACATTGTCATCTCCATGACCAAAAAAGGCAAGGCAGGTCTGCAGCTCGACCAAGCGTATGCTTCTACGTCTTTTTTAACGTTCACAGCATCGTGCATTGAAAATTCAACCCCATGAGCCAGGCCGTCAATAGCGACTTCTTCTGCCAGGTTTTATGGCGTCAAAAGCGGCCAGATCTGTAGTGGGCTAATCTCAGAACTTTATGATACATGAGATATGAAACAAAGTAAATGGACTCAGTTACCACCCACCTCTAGCTTTCTTCTCAAAAATCTGAATATGGAACATGTTTCAATGTAATGCTGCTAATAACTATATCCTTACCCCTTCATTGGCGTCACATGCATGTGTTGTTGTTAAACATTAGGCTAATTTTATTCATATTTATACATTATATTTTCAGCGTTAGATCAACTATTAACCTGCCACTGGAGCACACCTGACACATATCTGGTTCAGGCCTCTGAAAAAAATAAATAAATAAATAAATACCAGACACACATGTGGTCATTTATTTATTTCATTTCTCAAATTAAACTCATATTCACAGTTGGCCTGGAGAAAATACTGTAGCTGCCTGTGTCTAAGAAGATTTGAGCTGATCAGAAAAAGACCTCCATCTGGGATTCGTAATAAGAACATCTATGCAGGTCTTCACCCCCACCATCTGGTCACAAGGTGCACAGATTTCATCTGCTAGTCTACTCCTTGGTTTTCTGATTACTTTTATCTCTACTTGTATGTGGGAAGACAAGAAGGGTGGAATAATTAAATAGAGGAATTGAATAGAGGAAGCTGGTGTGGCAAACCAATCGGTATGTTTGTACATATAGGTTTTATGACATGTAATAAAATCAGTCTGTTATTTGGATTTTTTTTTTTATTCTACTCAAGGAAGATGTGTGTGTGTGTGAGACCTGCCCTTGACATTATAAGACAACCCACTGAGCTGCTCCTGGCTCACTTAAGTCTTCACGGTGAGATCTGTGGCAAGGATGTTAGACTGTTCCTCCTCACATACAGTATGCATAAAGTCTTTTTTAGCAAGAATTCAGTAAAAATTCTTATCAGATTCAGTCGTATCAGTGACCCTGAGCTAGAGGAGGCCATTGGGAGACACCACAACCAGTTCCCAGATCTGGCTGTACATAATAAAGCATATTCTATTGTAGGTTGAACGTGTATACTCTCTATGGTAATTGTCTTGAGTTATGGACTGCAGAAGTCCCAAGAAGAAGAAGAGTGTCCGAGACCATAAACCACATTGATTCAGTTGTTGCAACCCAAACATGGAGCCAGGATAACATACTGTACCATTTTGTAATAGACTATGGCATGTAGATGGCCATGGGCATCTCATCAGAGGTTAACTCTGGTCGTACAATAATTCTACGTAGTGGTGGGCTGTTATCTATGCATGCTTTAATGTCCTGGTTTATTACAGAAAATTACTTCTTCCTAATTTTGCATTTCATCATTTGCTGTCTTTTTAACCACAATCTGTCCCTAATCAAGTCAAGAATCCTGGGGTGATTCTGGAGACAGACCTTAGTAGTCATGTCAAAGCAGTAACTAAATCAGCATACTATCATCTCAAAAACATTGCAAGAATTAGAGGTTTTGTTTCCAATCAAGACTTGGAGAAACTTGTCCATGCCTTTATCACCAGCAGGGTGGATTATTGTAATGGTCTCCTCACCCACCTTCCCTAGAAGACCATTAGACAGCTGCAGCTCATCTCTTTATGCCAAAATTCTGACTAGAACCAGAAAATCTGAGCACAAGAGCTGTGCTACATCCAAATTGAGTGCACTATTTTATGTTTATTTGATATTTTTAACTGTTTTATTTAGATTTTAAATAAAATTTTAAATAATTTAAGAAGTTTCATTGTAAACTTTTATTTTATTTTATTTAAAATAAAATTGTAAACAATTTTAAAGTCAGATCAGACCACGGCAGAAGAAAACTCTGGTTGTTTTTCTGATGAAGCTTCTATAGGGACAGTGACATACGAGGCACATTACCAGCCAGTGTAATGAATTAAAACCAATGTATCAAAGTCCTTTGGAGAGATGTTTTCCAGCAGGTTGTGTAATATTTAACATGCTTTTGGTTTTGTTCGAATGTGAACTCATATTATATAGTTTACTGACTTCAGATTTTGCACAACAACTGGGGTACATGGAAAAAAAAACTGATCAAAATCAAACGTGTATGCTTACCAATTTTGAGCAGTCAACAATGTCTTTGGAGATGTTTAACCTGTACTCAACCTTACAGCCAAGAAAATCTGGAAGATGCCTGAGCAAGCCATTGTGTAAACATGGCTACAAGCAAACAGTAACGCCCTTGAACAAGCAGTGATTGTGATTGAGCCTCTCAATAACCTAAGCTCTGAACTACAGTAGGATCTTTAAAATGCTACTGTTGAAAGAACGGGCACTGGAGGAGTTCTAGAGATGTTCAAAACTTTTTGCTGGATCTATTTTGACATGAAAGAGTAGATGACCACAGGTGTCCTGGTGTAAAAAAAAAATCTTTATACTTAATGTATAAAAACCAAATGCAGTTCCTTTGAACATTTAAACTGATCACACAACGCTTTAGACATCACCATAGAGAAAAAACCTGGTTTATTTGGCTCAGACAGTGGGAGTATCTGCGGGCAGTGAGAAGATCCTGGTATTGTTTCTGTAAATCTACTTGACATGGAGTACACTGTTTCAAATTCCAATTTGTCTCTCCTGGCCTGATGCAGATAGTCCTCCTGTGCGATGCCTCTTAGCATGTGCAAGCACATCAGGCAGGTTGATGGTTAGGGAAAGCGATGCTAGTATGCCTCCAGAACAGTTCTTATCTGACATCAATGTAAAGAAATAGCTAATTAGTTTTTCACTCTTTTAATGAAACATTCATGTGTGAGCGAGTGGGGACAAACGCTGAGGATCGCCTTATGAGTTATTTATTTGAATGTGCTGATGGCTCTTTCATTTAAGGATGATAGGATTTCATATTCATTCATGCAGCCTTCTGTTTTTTGGCCCAGATCTGACTCCTTTAATATAGAGGGTATGTAAAGTATGTGTTTGTCAAAGCATGTCTTAGTCACAGTGAGTCACGCCCACTGAGTGGCAGAAAAACAGGGTTAGCTGCTAACTGTACTCTACTGTACAACTTAAATTCCACCAAAGGCATCTAAAAGGGGAAAGAGTTCTTGTGGGATTTATTGTATAGTAGATTTACCAAGAAATTAAAGATGTCTTTTTATCTCTCTTCTTTTCTCTTCACCCTCTCTGTCGAGCTACACATAGCACTCCTGAGCTGGCAGTGCTCAAGGACCCCTCTGCTCTCTGGACTCCTGGATTATGGTACTCCTCTTTAGGTTGCAGATCTTCTTGCATGTGGTCTGCTTGGGATGCATGTGCCGACTGGAGATGGTTTCCCTTGACCATTAAGACAGGCCTGGACTCGGCTGATGCAGACAGCTGTTCTCTTAGGACTTGTGACTGCAGTCGTTCAATAGTTCAGGACTGGTACCTATTGTAAGCCTCCAAGAAGTACCTAAGCCTCCAATAATGTAAAGTGGGGCAAAAAAGTATTTAGTCAGTAACCAATTGTGCAAGTTCTCCCACTTAAAAAGATGATGTAATTTTCATCATAGGTATACCTCAACTATGAGAGACAAAATAAATAAATAAAAATACAGAAAATCACATATAGAATTTTTTAAAGAATTTATTTGGTCAATAACAAAATTTCATCTCAGTACTTTGTTATGTACCCTTCGTTGGCAATGACAGACTTCTGTAAGTCTTCACAAGGTTTTCACACACTGTTGCTGGTACTTTGGTCCATTCCTCCATGCAGATCTCCTCTAGAGCCGGGAGGTTTTGGGGCTGTCGCTGGGCAACATGGACTTTCAACTTCCTCCAAAGATTTTTTCTGGGGTTGAGGTCTGGAGACTGGCTTGGCCACTCCAGGACCTTGAATTGCTTCTTACGAAGCCACTTCTTCATTGCCTGGACAGTGTGTTTGGGATCATTTTCATGCTGAAAGACGCAGCCTGGTTTCATCTTCAATGCCCTTGCTGATGGAAGGAGGTTTTCACTCAAAATCTCATGATACATGGCTCCATTCATTCTTTCCTTTACACAGATCACTCGTCCTGGTCCCTTTGCAGAAAAACAGCCCCAAAGCATGATGTTTCCACCCCCAACTCAGAATGCTTTCTCCTCCAAACAAGACAAGTTGAGTTTTTACCAGAAAGTTCTATTTTGTTTTCATCTGACCATATGCCATTCTCCCAAACCTCTTCAGACGGGCCTGAACGTGTACTGGCATAAGTAGGGGGACACGTCTGGAACTGCAGGATTTGAGTCCCTGGCGGCGCAGTGTGTTACTGATAGTAGCCTTTGTTTCTTTGGTCCCAGCTCTCTGCAGGTCATTCACTAGGTCCCCTCGTGTGGTTCTGGAGGTGAGATCTTGCATGGAGTCCCAGATCAAGGGAGATTATCGGTGGTCTTGTATGTCTTCCATTTTCTAATAATTGCTCCCACAGTTGATTTCTTCAAACCCAACTGCTTACCTATTGCAGATTCCGTTTTCCCAGCCTGGTGCAAGTCTACAATTTTGTTTCTGGTGTCCTTTGACAGCTCTTTGGTCTTGGCCATAGTGGAGTTTGGTGTGTGACTCTTTGAGGTTGTGGACAGGTGTCTTTTATACTGATAAGTTCAAACAGATGCCATTTATACAGGTAACGAGTGAAGGACAAAGGAGCCTCTTAAAGAAGAACTTACAGGTCCGGGAGATCCATAAATCTTGCTTGTGACCAAATACTTATTTTACCAAGGAATTTACCATTTCATTCATTAAAAATCCTACAATGTGATTTTTTTTCTTATCTTATCTTTCATAGTTATACTGAACTTCCAGCCACTCCTACTATCTGTTATCACCCAAATGAGAATGGGTTCCCTGTGGAGTCTAGTTCCTTTCAAGGTTTCTTCCTATTGCTGTCTCCCTGCCACCGTCGCCCTTGTTTGCTCATCAGAGACAATCTGACATTTATGATTTGTACATATTTTCTTATAAATTTCAAACTCATTTCCATAATTTTCTTTTGAGCCTGTAAAGCTGTTTTGTGACAATTACCATTGTTAAAAGGGCCATATAAATATGAATTGAAATTAATATTTTACAGATTTCTGAAAGCTAAAGAAAAAGAAAATGGATTACTGCAGTTAGCAGAAACTGAGATGAGCGGTGTGTATTTTTTCACACACAGCGGTGATAACTTTGTTAATTATTAAACTCTTCAGCCGTGACCTCATGCTCTTACTGTACCCCTAGTACCTTAAAGGATTTTTGCAGACAAAACAAAGTTATTGCTGCACATAAGTCACAGTTTCTAAAGTGAAACTAAGCATTTGGGACGAGTCCAGTGCAAGCTGTCTTTCAGCAAACACCCAAATATTGTTTCCTCTGCAGAGTCTCTTTTTTTGTCAGTTTATTGTTTATTTCAGGGAGTTTTAAGTGTTGCTTCTTAAATCCAACAATACAAGAGATATTTGTGGAATTACTACAAGCATAAACCTTATCTCACTACTGAATTAATTATAAGGCAAGAGATAGTCAGACTAAAAACGAAAAGTTATTGTACTCAGTCTGTAATTACATTATATAAGAAGTGCAAAGTAACTGCACTTATATGTAGTCGACATATAATCAGGTCATGTACTTGAGTACAATTTTGAGACACTTGAGTATTTTTATTTCAACTTATTTTTTAGTTCGTTTAGCAGATTCTTAATGTGAAATCTAATAAACTAATAAATGATGACATATTGTGGCTATATACCGCCACGACTGCTCCGCCCTCTTTTCCTTTATTTTAGTATTTTAAGTTTATTTCTAGCAATCATTGACTTCTTCACTTTAATTTGTTCTCTCTTTTTTATTTTATTTTAAGGTCACAGGTGGTCGTATAAGCATTTCACTGCATATTGTACTGTGTATGACTGTGTATGTGACAAATAATATTTGAATTTAAATTTGAGTAGTTTTACTTTTGGTACTTTAGGGATGCACTTCTACACAGTATATACATTTATACTTAGTGTACTTTATAAAGAGTACCTAGTACTTTAACTTGAGTAAAGAACTACAAGAGGTTCTTACAGGGGTCAAATTGTAAAGTGGTGGCGTGTTCAATGGGGGGGACAATGACTATAACTTACCACACAAAATGATTGTGAATTTCTTAAGAACAGCTTTATTAACAAAATGTAGGCTTAATTAAATCAAAACTCAAAACAAAACACATGAATTTAAACATGCAACTGTCAAAACTTTCCATTTGATCCGTTCCATGGCTTTCATCTGGGGAGGAACATAAGTAATAAAATTGTTTTATTTAATCGAATTGGAGTTTTGTATGACTATGTACCAGTCTCTCTCTCTCTCTCTCTCTCTCTCTCTCTCTTTCAAAGAGAGTCCTCTTCTTGAAATTGAAAATAAAATTACACGAATTGGGTAAAGAACGCGTCTTTTATACTCATTAAAGCTGTCAGTCATTTTGAAAAAAAAAAAAAAACATTTTATTAAACTGAATCCTTTGTTTTCATCGTGTCTCCGCTGAGAGGATTTGTGCATATGTATCAGTTCTCTTCTTTTTGCAATATGTCAAAAGCTGTGCTGGAACTGTTCTCTTGGCCATTGAGAAAAAGCGAACAGCGCGAAAAATGATGCAAACTTGTGTGAGCTTTTGAGCAGCGTGCTACAATATTCAATTCTGATTGGCTAATCGCAGTTATTATTATTATTATTATTATTAATTTTAAAAAATGATCATACATAATTATTTTTAATATTTCATGTTCATGACAAATATTACATAGTGCACAGCAATAATGATCCAAAGGGGGTGGTAAGGGGGAGGGTGGTTTATTAAAACTGTATATGACACTTCAAAATAAGAGCTGCATCCTACTCAATCTGACACACTTTATTTTTTAATTTTATTTCAGGAGCAAGGTGGGTAGTAATGAGTTACATTTACTCCGTTACATTTATTTAAGTAACGTTTTAAAAAATGGAGCAAAAAGATTTAGCAACAATTATCACATGACTCCATTTGACCAATCAGCTGCAATAACAATAACAACATGTAATCACATGACCACACACAACCTGGCTGCAAAGCTGGAAAAAAAAAAAAAAAACTTTAATTTGGGGTAGACAGCAAATGAAATGAACAGACACTTCAGGCTATAAAAACTCAATTTCTAACCTGAGGAAACATGTTGCGATTAGTTTAACTGTTTTATTTAACATTGCAATGTTAACTAATAGAATTAAGTTCTGCTGGACACAGTTCATGGTAAAGTGAGACATCTGGTACACATGTTCTAATGTTATTTTCTACAGGATCTTCTGAGCCATTTGGAGGAAATATACCGTAAATGTTACACTGTAGATAATCTACACTGTTCAAACATACATATGTTAGTTGCCTGCAGTAGGCATTTGTTTCAAAAGCTTTATGTTGTGAAAAAAGGGAGATTAGGAATTTTATATTTCTTATTCCTTAATTTGCTATTTTGTAAATATATTAATTTTTATGCATTTATTTTAATTTAATTTCTTTTGGAAATGTCAGAAATTGTATATTATTTCATCATTTGTCTGGCTGCTTTCATAATTTCTAAAAGACAATTAAAATAAATCGGACATTAAAATGAAACAGTTAATCAGTACTCTATCATTAGTCTTTTTAACAAATACTCTTTTTACTCTTACTTGAGTAATATTTTGGATGACTACTTTTTACTTCTACTTGAGTAATATTATTTTGTAGTACAGCTACTCTTACGTGAGTACAAGCTTTACCTACTCCACCCACCTCTGTCCAGGAGTGACTTGATTCAAAATACTGCAGCACCTGGTTCACAAATACATGATAAAAAAAAAAAAAAAGATAATAAAAATCTTATTAGCTTAAAATATTGATATGATATGAATGAAACACCAACTAGGAGACTAAAACTTCCACAACTCTATTATATTTTTATATAAAAATATAACAACTACAGTCTATAGATCCATGTAATCATTAATGAAAAGAAACAGTGTGTCTTGTGGTTCAATAAAGTTATTTAATTTCTCTTGTGAAATAGTAATAATAATGTAAAATATTCTTGTAAAACGTTCATGACAGCAGCAAGCTCATTATGTCCTTGACGACACATCAGGATATTCTTTTCATTATTGCAAGACATCCCTATGGACAAAAAAAACCCACTACTTCGTTAATATGCTTCGCTAACAGTCAGAGTTTCATGTCGAATGTCTCAGCATTTCATTTCATTACCGCATGCCGGGGTTGAAATGGAAATCTTAGACATGAAGGAAATCCTCAAACGCTTGAAAAATAACCTCTTGATATCTGAAGAAGTGTTAGCCACCTGCTGTCTGAAACTCCTCTACTTACTCTATTTCTTCCACACCCTGCACTGGCATCATCTGCACTTCTGAGAGATGCCATGAAGGAAAAAAGATGAGTACTCTGATCCAGAGTGTTTTTTTTTTTACTGATAAGCCACTATTAAATTAAGGTCTAGCAGGTGTGAGGGCATATGATCTTAGAGATTAGTGCAAGTACTGTGTTCATCACTCTGAAAGAACAAACAAAATGACAAACATATAATCAAACAAATAATCTAATTAAATTAATCTGTCATGTTTACATGAATAAAGAGAATATATCAGGAATCATGAGAAAAATGTTTAGAAATATTAAAGCATACACACATATGTTAGTTTTCAGCAACATAATTCCATTAAAAAAAAACCCTTTTTAGTCATGTTTATACACTCGGATGGGTCTCCAGTGTGGGCGTACTGTACAATACAAACAAAAACATTCTTGTTGTTTTTTTCCATTTTGTATTGAAACCCGCCAATTAGATTTTCCCCCTATTGTGACCTCATATGAAAAGATTTCCTCCCCGCCTTGATGTTCTGCTCGGCTAATGTCTAGTGGGTGGGGCTTCACAGTCGCTCATTTCTATAAAGACTAAAACAGCATTTTTGAAGAAGTGAAACAGATAGTTTGACGTATGAAGGAATTAATTACCTCCGAGGTACTTCAGCTGGAGCATTAACACACGCTTTGAGGAAGCTCTGTGACAGGTGTTAACTCATTTGGGAGAAACTGAAGCGGATGCAAGAGCAGTTTAGGCATTTGGTAATGAAAAGGCAAGTAGACAAATCCAAAGCTGTGTTCAAATCCTGTGGTCTGGCAAACAGGCTAAAGGTCAGGCAAATTGCAAACGCCAATCATGGGGGAGAATGAAAATATCCCAAACGACATGAGAGGCAAAAGTCAAAGAAAAACAGATTAACAAGAAGCTAGGGAATAAGGTCAGGCTCAGTCATACTGAGGTTGCACTTTGCGTTGAATGTAGACTGTACGTCCTAAAGAAGTGGGGTGTGTAATTTGAGTCCAGATGTATTGTATGTGATCACTAGTCAGGGTGATGAGTTTGTCTGTGATGGAAAGTGGAGTTCGCATTGGCAGAATACTGTTATCCTCAATACTGACGATATCTGTTCACCTATGTACAAGCATTCGTAAATTAGCTTTCCATGAATAGAGACAATATAATGGTTACGTCCTACTATGCCTACAGCAGGAGCAGATCTTTTCTTACAAAGTGCAAACATTATGGAATAGTCTTCCAGTTAATGTTCAGGACACAGACACAGTTTAAGTGTTTACAGTAAGCCTAAGCTTAAAACCTATTTATTTAGCCAAGCATTTTTGTACATAGATTGCCATAGGTAAAGGAGCAGATCTGGGGGATTCATGAACATGGAGTATTATGGTGATCTGGTATGTTTAGATGCTGTCTTCCCTACTCTTAGTGATCACTCAGATTAGTTGATGGATAGTGTATAAACATGACTAAAAAGGAATTTTTATATGAAAAAATGTATGTTTTTGTATCATTCACTGCTTTTGTTTGCATTATTTTACCCTGAATGTCTGTTTTTACGCATTTTATTTATCTCGAACTGTTCTAAATAAACCACAAACAAAGAAATATGTTTTTTGTCCTCAAATTATTTTCTTGTAGCACTTCCCTCTGTCACATACCTGACTGAAAGGGGTAATTTATGCAGCTCATTATTCGGGTCTTTGTCTTCTCTTGTGTGAAGTAGAGCATTATTCATGATCATTCACGCCTCCTCGCATACAGCCTTTCCAAAACAAAAAGTGTCTTAGAAAATGTAAATGAATATATTGTTTTCTGTGAATGAGTGATCAAGATAATTAACACATCATTTTGAAGTAAAAGCTCTAGACTACAAGATCCAGGTAACCACAAAAAAATATAAACAAATGTTATGAATGTGTTTTGCAAACTTATTTCAGTGATCTTTTTTTTTGTTGTTTCCAATAATCACGCATAACTGTTTTTTTCTCCAAAGTACAAATTTGTACATACATGCTGCTCACATATTACTGTAGCCCAGTTTGTGCTAAAAACAGTGTAGTTAGCCTTTAGACATTTATATGTTCWTAAGTAACTGAAAAATATACAAATGTCAAGACATGTCAAAACGTCTTCAGGGCCCCAAAACACCCTCAGACTCCTAAGGGTTAAATGTTTCTGAAAACTAACATATGTGTGTATGCTTTTATATTTCAATAATCATACACACGCCCTCATGCAAACGTTGAGAAAAAATAAATTAGAAGTTTTTAGAATCTCATATAAAGATAGTATGTCCCGCTACAGACGGGCTCTAAAAGCTGCTAGGGCCAAGAATCTGAGCCAACTGATAGCAAGAAACCAAAACAATCCCAGGTTCTTATTTAGTACAGTGGCTAGACTAACAAAACCTAAGATATTTACTACGCATTCACTCTCTCACTCTCTCACTCACTCACTCACTCACTCACTCACTCACTCACTCACTCACTCACTCATCATCTATACCGCTTAATCCTGTATTCAGGGTCAAGGGAGCCTCGAGCCTATCCCAGGAGACTTAGGGCACAAGGCAGGGTACACTCTGGACACTCAATCCATCACAAGACACACACACACACACACACACACACACACACACACACACACACACAAAAACTCATTCACACACTACGGCCAATTTTGGAAATGCCAATTAGCCTAACCTACATGTCTTGTGGGAGGAAACCGGAGTACCCGGAGAAAACCCCCTAAGAACTGGGAGAACATACAAACTCCAAGCACACAGAGATGGGAATCGAACCCGGACCCTGGAGGCAATAGTGCTACTGTAGATATCTACTAGCACTAGTTAAAATCACAAATGAATTGTTTTTATCTTGGTGCCAAGGCTGTATCTCGATACTAGTCTTCATTTATCTTGCTGCATTCGACACTATGGATCATAATATTCAAATAGATTACAAAATTACATAGGTATTCAGGGACAGCCGTTAAAATGGTTTAGATCCTACCTGTCTAATCGATACCATTTTGTAGATCCGAATGGAAAACTGACTGGTGTAAGGCCAGTAAAATATGGCGTCCCACAAAGATCAGTTTTAGGACCTCTGCTGTTCTCCATATACTGTAGATGCTTCCCTTGGGTAACATCATTAGAAGACATGGAATTAGTTTTCATTGTTATGCTGATGATACCCAGTTATACCTCTAAAAAAAAAACAGACGAAATACACAAGCTGTCTAGATTAACTGAGTGTGTCCAAGATATACAGTAAAAGATTGGGTGACCGATGATTTACTTTTTCTAAATTCAGATCAATATAAGATATTACTCACCAGTAGACAACAGCTCTCACAATTCAGCTTGTGTTAAAAAGGATGTACTATTACCACCAGCTCGACAGTGAAAGACCTGGGCGTAATATTAGACTGTAACATATCCTTTGAATATAATATTTCCCATATTACAAAAACAGCATTTTTCCACCTTAGAAATATTGGCAAGCTTAGGAACATTATATCCGTATCTGATACAGAAAAGCTGGTTCATGCATTCATGACCTCCAGACTGGACTACTGTAATGCATTACTAGGTGGTTATCCTGCATCCTCAATAAACAAGCTACAGTTGGTCCAAAATGCAGCCGCCAGGGTTCTCAAGAAAAATCTAGAAAATATGATAATACTGTATAACCCCAATACTATCATCCCTGCACTGGCTACCTGTTCAGTTTAGAATTAATTACAAATTACTGTAGCATTACTTACTATACAAGGCTCTAAAAGGTTTAGCTCCCACATATCTATCCAGTCTTCGCACACATTACAATCCACCAAGCTCCTTAAGATCGCAAAACTCCAGACACATCTCTTTAATCTGGCATACGCATAATTATTTCCATAACCTCATACTCCAATACATCTTAATGCACACTCCTATCTAGTGCCGCTAATATCCTGAACGGCATCTACGCTAATTCTTTTCCACCTGTTCTTCCTTTCTCTACCACATTTTTCTCTCACTCATACACACTTACATAAATTTTCTTTTCATTTTGTGAGGCTGCTTTGATACAATGACCATTGTTAAATGTGCTATATAAATAACATTTTATTTTATTTAATTATTCTAGTTGCTGATCACAATATCATCCACAAACATCATAGTCCATGGGGAATTTTGTCTAACCTCATCTGTATAACCACAACGGCAAACAACAAGGGGCAACAATTCTTTGTTGCAAGCCTCTTTCTCTTGATGCTTCCCTGTGCTTCCTCATTCCACCACAAAGGTTCTTTCTCTTCCTTTCTCTGTCCTAATTGTAACCTGTATTACAGTTGTGTTATAATTTCAGCTCGTTGTGGCCAGTATCAAAAGAGCTAGGAACGTCTGGAGCCCGAAGTATGAATACTAATAAGGAGACTTCAACACACCAGTGACTTACTTAAACGATTTATAATAAACATTTACACACATTACACTACAAGACACGAAATACACAGTATATGACAAAACATAAAATAAACAAAAGAGTGC
>QMIH01002752.1:36174-54603 GCA_003987875.1 Clarias batrachus | reverse complement strand
AAGTAATCAATGGAAATTGAAAAACAACCAGCATAAACCATCATAGCTGGTCACCAGCTTGAACAGCAATTATACCAGCAGGATTACCCATATACCAGCACCAGCACTGTGGGGTCAACTGTTCCATGGTGGGACCACTTGAAATTTTTATGGTAACCATCAAAATAACTTAAAATGTTCCATCATTTTTAACTATACACATAAGTGTAATTCATCAATTTATGTCTTTATTTGTTCATGTACACTCACAATAAAACATCAAAACATAACACATCAATAAAACATTGTGCTTTTATAAAATAAAGAAAATAAGCAGGGTGCCCTTTCTGCCATCTCAGTCTCCCTGAAAATCTTTTTGAAATGTGTCACTAAAATGAACTAAAAAGAACACACAAATATCCATATATCTATATATCAATACATATATATCTATAGAAAGCTTAAAGTGTCTAGTTTTAAATGTAGCAAGCTTAATAAAAAATGTTCTCAGTTTATGTAATCCATATGAATGTAAGGAGAGATACAGTCTTTCTGTCACACTTCATTCACTGATAATGACCTGAGACAGGACACGCCCACACGCTGTTCACAGGGAAACAGTCAGGGTAATCTACATACAAGGACACACCCCCAAACACACACACACACACACACAGTAGGTCCGATAATTTTGAAAGTGTGGATGTTGTTAGTTGCTGTACATGTTTCTGGAGCTCTACAGAATGTTCTGGACAGTGGGAGGAGTTTAGATTTACCTCAGAACAACACAGAGACTTAACCGGAGAATGAAGGAGGAGAATCCAGCAAGCTGTTACCATGGGTAAATTTTTAAATCTTATATAATCCTTATTCTGATAATATAAAACATATTAATTTATTTTTCCTCATTTTCTCACAAGCTTTTGTCAGTTTATGTGAAACATTGTCATTTAATGTCACATGGTTTGGTTAGCATGATTTATGTTTACATAAATCACTGATCAATAGCTCATCATATCAGTTTATTCATACAGTTGTTCCTGTTTAACATGGAAATTTACAGACTTGTTACTGAATGATTTACTCTGATAAAGAGCCATAATAACAGTGGCAGCTGCACAACTAAAATAAATGCAGGATTATTATTTATAATCTAAATAAAAATGCTTTTCTAAACGTGGGCTATTGATATTCATTTACAATATCTGTTAATTTAATTTAAATGACGTTTGGGTTCCGTGATGTTGAGCATCATGATCCCCCTCTTTAACTTCCTCCGTAGTCTAATCATCGCTCAGCCGCACGCATAAAGTTTTCCAGAGCTCAGAGGCAGAAGTAGACTAATGATTATTAATGCGTCGGGAAAAATAACAAGGACACTGACTTGACCACCTTCATAATTTTTGATAAATTTGTGATTTATTTTCTTAGTGGATTCTGTCACAACGCGCCAGACTTCGCCCACAACATAGTGAAAATAATCAGAATCACTCCGGTCCCAGCTACGCGCCGCCTCAGTCACGGCTCGAGCTCATCTGTTGCCGATTTGGAGTGAACAGATCTACTTATTTAAGACGCTGCTAGACACCCACCTGTTGCTAGATTATTGTGCCGTCATGCCTTTACTCTCGCGTTTTTATGTATGTCTCTCGACCTTTATGTCTTACAACCTCGCTTTGTTTCTCGTTTTCGTCTCTGCCTTCGCGCTTCGGATATAACGCTATTGGAACTACCGACTTTTGAACTACACTTGCTTTTGACCATGAATTTGTCTGCAGATTTAACACTGTTTGGTTATCGGCTTTGATCTCTGCTCACGTCTGACTGTGTTTAATTTCACAAGGAAATTACTGACTTTATGGGATTACTGACCAGTTTCCTCATTGACTACGCGGGCTTTCCCGGATTACTGGATAAGGTTTCCCTGACGTAGATTTTGGTGCCGCCTCCCTACTTCCCCGCGCCGGGACGCCCTCTGCTGGCCGTATCTCCTTCCTGATCTCTCTCTCTCTCTGCTATTGGATCTGCGTCTTTCCCTCCTAGTGGCGATCGTGACAGTTTCGGTTTTAGTGATCATGTCATCTCGTCATCTCCGCGGTCGTGGATGCGCCTATAATTCACGAATTACGAATTACAGCGTCTAATCATGGATTAATCCATTAGTTTATATAAAAGCAGACATTGCACATTTCAAGGTTTTTTCGTCATTGTGAGTGGTTTTAAATAAAAGTAGAGTTTTATAAAGGCTATGTAGCTTATATAGTTTTATTATATTGTTTTTGAACATTAATCTGCGCTAGTGTTACACATGATATAAACTAAAAGCTATGTAATGGGTTCGACCCAATGTTGCACGGGCAGCACCCTTAAACACAAACATGAGGCGAAGGTTAATTTATTTAGGAAAGATGAGGAAGGAAAGGGTTAAAGGAGCAAGAATGGAAAGAAAGGGTACAGTGCAGCGCCGGTCATTATTTATTAAAGAAAATGATCATAACAGCTTACTGCATTTCATTCTTATAATAACGCAAAAACACAAGTGGGGCTGAATGACAACGACATCTGTTTACGCAGTAGCACGTCCTTACAATGTTTTAATGTTATGGTCATTTAGTTTCATTTATTTCTGTATTATCTGCTACAAATTTAAAGAACACAAAATATAAGATGACCCAAAACTCTACATGCGTAGGCTTTCTAATTACACATGATAAAATCTAAAGGAAGTTGCAAGTATTTTGATAGCATGACAGGTGATCAGACTGACCACCTGGTGGAAGGAATGGCATTGAATGCTTATGTGTAGACATGGTCCAATGTCTTTTTTCCTCTAATTGTACAGGAGACATTCTGGTGGAACTTTGTAAGTAAAGTTCTCATATTGGTGTCATGCACACTCATAACATGACTGGCACTAGGACCTGGAAGTAATACGGTCGCATTTCAGGAAGCATAAAAGGAAACAAGATGGCGCTTCACATTGCTCAGTCATTGAGTTCGCCCATGCCTTGTCTGACGCTTCGCCGACTATTCTGTGAGTACTCACCGATTTGGGTTGATTCTTTGATTGAGTGTGTGTTGCTAGAACTCGGATTTATTTGTGTAGATCCTAGCTCTTCATGTAAGAGTTCTTAGATAAATTGCGTGGTTATCCTGCTTACTCGCGTTGCTTCCGTGTTTGGGTTTACCATCCACGCTACACAGGCAAACTGCTAAGGCTTCTGTGCTTACCCTCCGATAGCTCGTGACAATTGGAGTGATTGAATTCTCCAGTGTGCAGAATCTTGTTTGCTGATAGCTACATGCAGTTCTTCCATAATCAATTTAGCATTAGGGTCTGAAGGAAGGTAAGCTGCAGTCATAACAGTGGCAGCAAATTCTCTTGGGAAATAAAAGGCCTTCACTTAATTATCAAATACTGTAAATTAGCATGGCAATGTGGAGTCTGAGCTTCATGATTTGTTAACATAAATGCACAAACTCCTCATTTTCAGAGTCTACTGCTATTTTGTCTACCCTCAAGACACTGCGACCCACTAATGATAGGATCATGGGCCCATCCAGTCAGATCTCTGCTGAAAAAAATCAATACAGTCCACAATAAAAAGGAACCATAACTTCAAGTGAAACCCAATCCACAATGCATAAGCCCCAGCAGGCAAATAGTGCAAGTCACCTCACCAGGCCTCCAGATCTAAAAAAAGCAACATGATTTAAAGAAATTCAAGAACAGATAAGAAACAAAGTAATTGACCTGTATCAGTCTGAAAAATGTAAAAAGTGATTTTTAAGGCTTTTGGCCTCCAATGAACCACAGTGATTATCCGCTGGGACAGCAGGCTAACACTCAGTGCAGGTGTGTGCACCTACTGTATGTGTCTAACAAGGGGGCGGACCACCATAACTCACCTGGGCTGGAAGACAATCGGAGGAGGTCATCTTCCACCAGTGCACAGCCCATAAAAGATCCTCTCCGCTTCCGCCTGGTGAGTAGAGATTACTTGTATATTTATTCATACTTGTGTCCTTTCTCCGCAGACTCGACTCTCTCTGAGTCATATTTACGAAGAAGGAAGCTGTCAGTCTCCTGCTCTCACATGCGCTCTGCTGCCTCTGCCTGCCTCAGGTCACCTGCTCAGCGCCACTTGTCTCACCCGCTCCACACACTCCAGTGTGGAACAGAGGATGTCATGCCACCTGAGCATCAACTCTTGAACCCGCAACATTCATTTAGACGCCAACAAAGCCACACCACTTGCATTAAGCATAACTTCACCAAAACTACCTTTATTTGAGCTGCTCAAAGTGTGCTTAATAAAATGACTGTTCATGATCGTGACATTTGGTTCCCATGTGTTCCTTCCATGTCAGACCCATTATACCACAAATGAAGAAAACTTAGAATAGTAGTGAACCTTCCCAGGACTGGCCAGCCTACCCAAATTACTCAGAGAGCACAATGATTACTCATCCAGTAGTTTATAAAAGTTCTTTAAAAAATTCTGGAAACACAAGGACTCTTCCTAGAGTGGGCGGGCCAGCCAAACTGAGCAATCGGAAGAGAAGGGCCTTAGTCAGGGAGGTGACCAAGAACCCAATAGTCACTCTGAAAGAGCTCCAGCATTTCTCTGTGGAGAGAGAAGAACCCTCCAGTAGAACAACCATTTTGTACGATCATATCAAAAGGACTTGAGGCTGTAATTGGTTTCCAATGGTGCTTAAAAAAAGTTTCTCCTGATCTGAGAGTTATTCAGGTGCCTTTTGGCAAAATCCAGGTGGACTGTCATGTTTTTTTTCTGACAAATGGTTTCCATCTAGTCACTCTACCTATCACGTGTTTCCTCCAGGCATGATTGGTGGAGTGCTGCAGAGGTGGTTGTCACTGCATGAAAAGAGGTGTATCTGTACTAGGAAACTCCCATATACATCACTGATTTTCGGAAGTATCTACAGTACCACTGACCGTATACATCAAATTCCACCAAGCTAGGATACTTCCGGATTGATACCAATTCGGATGTATCTCGCTGAGGAATCCTTCCATGGTACAGCCATTTGTTGCCATGGCAAATAATCCACTCAAGGAGTTTGTCAGGAGACCTTCACACCTCAAGCTCATTTGCATTTTACACCTTTGCACAACTCTGCTCTTCCCTATTGGTTTATTTATCTCTACTTTGATTGGTTGTTTTTAAAATAAATAAATAAATAAATAAATGAACACTCCCAAAACTCAGACATCTATTGGGACATTACTCAGCTCATTTTTATTTAGCCCAACCTAAGCCCTCATAACTTAGTGACTTGATTGGTTATTGGGCAGGTATGTAGCTAGACCCTATCCACCCAATCCCCGTGCCCCCAAAGTACTATACATCCCCCACATCATTTAAAAAATGACAGTAGAATTGATTTATTAAAATCAATAAGAATTTTTTTTTATTAAAATCAAATCAAACACTAATAAATATACAAAGCAAAGAATAAGTGGCAAAAAACTAAATATGGAAATGAACAAATGTTCATTTATGAAGTTGCAATTAAATTGAAAGCAATACTAAAACAAACATGCACCAGTGCTTGTTAGATGTACAAAATAAATGTCCTTCTAGCTCGGTCCCATTAGATATTACACGCTGACGGCATGGCACGCAATGGCATCCTCCTCATCAGACATCAGCTCCAGTATTTCAGTCTACGACTACACCTGGACTCCAGCAACTGCAAAACACACCATACGTTAACCCCAAAAATCACTCAGAAAAGTACTAACGTAATATATAGATGAATTTGTACACTTACTCATCTTTGTCGGTTTTTTGCCACTGTCTTAATGGAGTCTCTTGGCTGAGACTTTCCTGGCCGAGACAAAGAGTCTTTCCTCTGAAATGTCTCACAGTAAGTCCTGTAACATGCTGAATAAAATAAATAAATAAAAAATCAGATATGTGACAGAAACTATTCAAATTATTAGAGGGACAAAAATTAAGGGGCATGAAAATAATTACAATTTCTGATTACCCTTTATACACTCAGGGTCTGCATCTGCAAAAGTCATCTTTAATTCATCCAGCAGATACGTCATCACCACCTGATGAAGATGAAGCAAACTTTTCTGTGTGGAAAGAGAGTCGTGTCATTAATTACATTTAAAATGATGTAAAACCCCATACATAGCAGGTAAAGAAACAACATTCTTACCCAGTTTGTGGATCGTATTTATGTGGGTTGTTTTCTGGATAATGGAGACTCCGTACAGCTTCCTGTAATGTTGAATTAAAAACACTTTAATACATACATTTGTAAACAACATCGTATAATTCCGATGTGACAAACTGTTAAATATACTGGACACCTACAACAATGCAAGTAACAAAAAGTAGATGTGTAGCTAAGTGCTTAGGCTAACTTGGCACGGTATAATATACTACTGTATTGTCAGCTAACATAAAGCTTAACTTACCGCAATGCACATGTGATGCCGCTCTTAGCTCTTCTATTCACATGGCTTGACTCTTCATGCGGTCGTCACTGATCAAACTTGCGCTCAAATGCATCAAGACGCTGGATAGCCTCTTTGAGAAGAGCAGTGTGTGTAGCTTGCTTCTTCTTCAAACTCTCAAGATGAAGAGACAAAGGCACACCATGGCCAACCCCCCCCACCCGGCTATGATAAGAAGGACAGCACCTCTTTCTGCTAGTCATTAACATACAAAAGGGCCTTTACACTTCACAGCCATCATCACCTCTCACTGCTAGCTGTGAGGACTYCTAGAAAGTTTCACCGATTCCCATATACATCGACATACACGAGGTATCTGGTCGTTTCACAAAATTTCCTTTTGCATTCTACATTTCCAAGCACTCTGCCTCAGACATCTGGCAAACTTAAATTTTAGCAGATATTTCCCATACCATATTTGTCCGGATACAGCTCTTTTCATGCAGTGTGTTCTTTTGAAAGATTCTCCTCTCTCCACAGAGAAACACTGGAGCTCTTTCAGAGTGACCACCGGGATCTTGGTCACCTCCCTGACTAAGGCCTTTCTCCCCTCGATTGCTCAGTTTGGCCGTGTCGTCCACTCTAAGAAGAGTCCAGTGGTTCCAAACTTCTTTTATCTTCGGATGCTGGTGTCCACTATACTTATTGGGACCTTCAATGGTGCAGAAAATTTTCTATGAGTACTTATATAAATTTATTTATTTATTTATTTTTAAATAAATTTGCAAAGATTTTAACCAAACTTCTTTGGTATTATTTCTTCTTTGGTATTATTTGTACAGTTTTAATGAAAATTATGAATTTAATCTATTTTGGAATAAGGCTGTAACATAACAAAATGTAGAAAAAGAGAAGCGCTTTGAATACTTTCCGGATGCACTGTAAATTCGTCCCACTTATTTCTTTCTCTTTTCATGCAAAATAAAGGAGCCAACTTTATGGGTTTTTATGTTTGTTTGTTTTTTGGTTCCATCTAAAAACTGGTCTCTCTGGTCTATCATGTATGTATCATACATGCAAATTTTCCTCTGTAATCTTATTTATTATTTTTTTTAAATTCCCCCCCCCCCCCCCCCGATTTTCTCCCTAATTTAGTCGTATCCAGTTCCTCCCCATCACTAGGGGGCTCCCACATTAAGGCTGCTACGACCACTCAGTTGGGAGTGCCGAAGACTATCACGTGTTTCCTCCAAGCCACGAGACACTAACCAACTGCATTTTTATTATTTCAAACTGCTCACTCACGCACCATTAGGGGCGACATAACACACTCGGAGAACAACGCTATCAGCTCGTTCTGCTTGCGTGAGCTCACAGATACCCCTGCTGATTGGCTGTAGAGTCGTAATTAATGTGAGAGCACTGTGTGCCTTCCATCCCACCCTGCTGAGAGAGCTGGCTCAATTACTGTAGCCCTCAGTCGCGAGAGGTTACAGCATCACCCGGGAATCAAACCAGTGATCTCCAGATAATGGGCAGGCACTTTACCACTGCAACACTCTGGGACGTTTATTCGTTTTTTTTTTTAAAGTTATGTTTGGAAGTAGTGAAAGAATCTATTTATCCCCTAAACTAAAAAGTGCATAATTATTTAGCTGAATCCAGTTTTACCTTCAAAATCTCTGTGATTTATGTTAATTTAATTATTCATTACTTACTGTAGTCAAGCAGCAGAAGTGACAATGTGTAAATATTGCTAGCCCTTTCTAGAGTTAACTAAATATACAAGACTAGTGTTACATGTTACTCTATTTATAACACAGGGCATTTTCCTTTGCTGGTTGGGGCACTTGTGGGTGTAAAGTTACAGTATACCAACTTCAGGCAGCACTACACCACTGGATACAACAGTGAAGATTAAAGTATACACGTGCTTGCATTAACTGCTGGTAAGAGGGGAAAAAGACATTCGCTGGTGTTTGTGCCAATGTGTGTATTAATACATTAATTATACATCATAGAGATGAATACACTAAAGTATTTTTTAATAACAGCCCCAATGTCTATGTGATATGACCAAGGAGTGAAAGGCATGCGCATATGACACACACACACACACACACACACACACACACAACTAACTGAATTTTGAACTCTGTAATTGTTAGTTTGCATTTCTGTTTTTGCTGTTTTATGTTATTCCATTTTGTCCTTTGTTCCTATTAATATTCTTTAAATACTTTTACTATTTTGTCATGGTTATTCCAATAAAGCTTACTAAACTGACATTCATAACAAGCATAAGATAAACTTGATTCAGTTGGAAATGTGGTGTTTGAGGCTTACACACACAATATATATTTTTCCTTGCCTAGGTTTCAAGGAGTCTAGGAGTTATAATCGATATAATTCACTGTTAGGTTATGGGGAATTTCACTTTATGTACCATGAAGCTGTTAAATATGATCATCATCTTACATTTCACACACACTTGCATTTAAATAAAGTACAAATTTAAGTCTTACCATTGCTTGACGCCATTTCATAACTGCACTGAAGTTAAAGCGAAAGCCGGTCTGTGTTGCATTTCACAGTGTGCTGTAATGTGAGCTCTCTGCTCTCCGCTCCCTGTGCATGAAATGTTGTGTAAAGGAATTCCCTGGACAAAATCCCAAAATTTGGAGCACACTGTGACCTCACCAGTGTAGAAATCACATGTGAATCATGATGAACCGTACTTACAGCCACCATGTGAAACCGCRTAGGTGAGATAGGGGTATTAGTAGTTAACAGATTACGGGCCAAACTTCACTGAGTGATGATGGTAGAATAATTATAAAGGTCTCGACTAAAACAACATGCATGAAGAACCACATAGGAGTTTTCATTTCATTTTATCAGAAAGTAACGCAGTAATGTAACAGATTTTTTCATCATTAGATCTGTTTAAAAAGCTGTTAGTTCTGGGAAACTGGATCAAGCATTAATAATGTCTAGTGGGCATTTGGTTTGGTTTGGTTCTGCTTTGCTTTGCTTTGGTTACATGTACTTTTGAGTATCCCCATTTGTCTTGTGTAAGTATTGTTCAATGTGTCTCTAGTTCCTCTTGTTTCTAGTCTCTTCTGTTTTTTAGTTTCTCCCCTTGTCTCCAGTCTCCCTCGTCTCAAGGGTCTCCCCTTGTCTCTAGGGTCGTCTGCGGTTCTGTTTAGTCTATAGCTCTCAAGAGTCTGTGTTCAGAGTTTGAGTTTGTCTTGTTTATTTTCTGTGGTTTTGTTTTAAATAAAAAACTCTTTGTGTTCAAAAAACCCTCTGCATCTATGCCTGCCCTCTTAAGCCCACAGCAACAACAGCCTGCAATAACACCCAGATCGTGACACAAATAGTAACAAATGTGCTTAATTATTGGATATTGGAATTATTGGATTGGATTATTATAGATTAGAGATTAATTAAATCAATGCATGATCATGTTTAAATTAGTATTTATTCTTCATATAACTATTGCTGCTGTTAATTTAGAGTTATCACATTGATCTGATTACTGGATTGATTGTTTTATATTAGTTTTTGAACCTATATTATTTAGATCAGAATTATTTACATGATTTTATTTAGTTGTGCATATATAGTAGACTATAATTGTGTCTAGTAGTTTATAATTAGTAAGGGTTCATTTCAGTTTTACTATGCGCATTACATAAATTTTTTGGAGTACAACTTTCAGATTTTTCTTTGGTACTTTGGGCCCATGTTCATTAATATTCTCCCTTTGTTTAATTTTAGCTCGCAGGCAGTTCCCTTCTCGCTCATCCTCTCGCCTGAGGATCCTTCTGGGAGCAAGTGGTTACATCCTGCCTTACCCAAACCGCCACAATCGGCATCTTATCAGAGCTCTAGCAGGTATAGTTCGCCACTTGGAGACCGGATTTGCTGAGATTGAGGCTCTCTCTTCTCCAAGGTGCTACCGTGGGTTTACAGGCATTCCATCACCTGATGACAACACTTCGCCCCCATATTGTAAAAAATAAATCTTAAATTTAATGGTAAAAAAACTGGCAGCTGTGGTTGCCAGAATTTTGCCCTAAAAAAATACAGTAACACCGTTATTGCACTGTAAAAAAAATTAACCCGTAAATTTTATGGTAAAAAAACTGGCAGTCGTGGTTGCCAGAATTTTACCTTAAAAAATATGTTAGCAATGTTTTTGGTTGTACGGGATTGTACACATTATACTGTATATTTTACGGATTTTAATTGTTAATTTGTACGGTTTATAACTGTCTAATTAACAAATTAACATGTTTATGTTGTTATAAAAACAGTTTATAGCCATTAAATTCCAGGGTTTACATTGTAACAAATATGGATCATAACCATGGTTTTTACAGCTCAGAACTGTCTAATTTAGAGATTGATGTTGTAATAATAATAGTTTATTTCCATCTTTTTCCAGCTCAGAACTCACTCATTATCTATACAGGTTTATCCTGTATTCAGAGTCGTCATAAGATATTATTCTGATTTTTAAACTCTATCAACAAGGGTTTAGTAAAATATAAACTGATGCTTCAGTATATTAGTAACAAATACCTTCTCTGAGAGTTTATATGTCACATCCATAACGCGTAATGTCATATCCATAATGCTTATGGAAAACTGACGAAGATAAAATAATGTTTTCCTTTTTATGAATACAGTATCTCATAAATCGTAATCGTAAATTTTACTGCAATAAAGCATATTTTCATAAGTTTTTAACAGTTAAATTTAAGGTCTTACTCTGTAAAACTAATTACGCTTCTCTCCTTCTTCCTCTGAGAATGATTTTGCTGCGGATTAGTGATTAATTAGCTTTTTCGTTCCTTTTTCCAACATGACAAATATAATGTTTGTTGTTTTTGTTACTTCATCAGCTCTTAAAAGTGAAAGTCTGGCTCTTTGCACTCTATGTCCCAATCAAAGCAGAACCAAAAATGTATTTTTATTTATTGTGCCTGCATTTTCTGTATTTTTCCACTTCATTAAAGTTCCTCAATTTCTTGCCCTCTGTGTGGGTACGGGTCGTTCTTGGGTCACACTTTTTTACTTGATTATCGTTAGTTATGAGTATACAGGTATAAAATAAGATGGAAAGGAGTAAATATTATTAGTATATTGCTTTGCTAGTTATTATTATTATTATTAATATTATTATTTAACTTATTGCTTTATTTCCTATCCCTGCTGTCTACCTGTATATTTCCTACTTCCCCAATTTGTCGTGCAGATGCCTTTTCTTTTATTGTAATGAACAGAGCCTTGAACAGAGGCCTTCTAGGTATTTGTTACCTCACACTTGAATACAATTGTAGGCCAATAAAATTTTTCTAAAATGTCCGCCCTCACCACATCCATTCTCTTGGGCCTTCCTCTTCTCCTCCCAATATACCCCTCGTCCCTCCTCTGCACCTGTCCAAAACATCCTAATCTGGCCTTTCTAACTTTGTCCCCAAACTGTCCTACGTACCTGCACTGTCCCTCTAATATACTCATTCCTAATCCTGTCCATTCTTATTCCTCCCAAAGCAAACGGCAGCATCTTCAGCTCTGCCATCACCAGATCTGCTTCCTGTCTTTTTGTTAATGGCAATGTCACCAACCCGTTACTGGTCTCATTAACATCCTGTAAATTTTCCCTTTCAGCCATTGAGGTTTTACAAGCCAGTGTAGTCTTAGTGTCCCAAGCCTGAATAAATTAGGAGGGTTGCGTCAGGAAGGACATCTACAGTAGAGTAAAACAACTGCCAAATCAATGTAAAGATCATGATAATAATGATAATAAATACAGTATATAAATCCCTTTATGAGGTTGTCACGGCTGTGATGGGCGTGCGCCCAAATCTATTATCGCCCCTCGTTCACTTCGTAGGCTCCCTAAGTAGGCGGCACCCMTTCTGCAGGTGTGCGAAGGGACGGGGCGCCTATGCGGGCCGGCTGGCATTGATTAATGTTAATAGGATCTCGCGCTTGCTCCGCATTATAAAAGCAAGGCGCGGAGTTTAGTCCGGGGTCCGAGAAGAGCGTCACGCGGTGGAGCTCGAGAGTGGCATGGGAGTGGGGAAATGGAACGTGCCCCAGAGACTTAAAAGGACATTGGATTTCCGCCCTTTGATCTCCGCGCTGAGGACAGCGCGGGAAAGAGCTGCATGAGCTCCCACGGCATCCTACGTTCCTGCGTCGAGCCCGCCTTCGCGTCCTCTCCGCCGAAGAGGAAAAGGCCGCGAGGAGGACAGCGTTAAGGCCGTGATCCCAGCTGGGAAAGCCGCCCAGCCGAAGGACGTCCGAACGAGACTCCCGCCTGAGGCCGCGCCCACAGAGAGCTGGGAGGGGCCAGGCCGGCCGTCGACAGCGGGGAGGAACCGAGAGGGAGCGTGCAGGAGCGCTGCCTCCGCATGCTTCATGCTGCCACTCCGCCTACCGCCGCCAGCCGCGTGCCAGCTGGGCACTGCCTCGGACCATGCACGTGCACACTTCATTCCTTCCCTTTCTTTCCGTCCTCCCTCCTTTTACCCTTTCCTTCCCTTATTTATTCCAAATAAATTTCCCTTTTCCTCTAAGATCTCGCCTCGTGTCTGTGTTTCATGGTGCCGCCCGTGCAACTTTGGGTCGAATCCGTTTCAGAGGTGCAGTGACTGATGAGAAATTTTCCATGTCCACATTTGGTGAAGTGAAGTCCCATTGTTTTCTTTGGACTGAGCAGTTCCTTTCCCTGTGGTTTGAAATTGCACTTAGCATGGCTGAATACCTGTGTAGTATACTTCACAGTGAGCAGCCAGCTGATTGTAACACAGCACCTGACTTGCAAGTGTGCAAGTGTACATTTTGATGCTTGTTTGAGGCCAAAGGTTAGTCACACCACACTGAAAAAAGTGAAACAACTGTCATTGATACAAAGTATGTTTCTTCATTGATCTGATGGAAATTTCTGATTTCTTATACAAAACAGTTATATTTATTTTGCTTAACATCAAATATTGCAGCCCCTGGTTAAGCTTAAATGTAATTCGTTCACTCAAAGGACATTTCTACTTCAAACCAAAAGTTTGCCGTGTCACACAACCTCATGACGTAGCATTATCACAGACTGAATCACGTTCTGTTGGCGGGTGTTCTATCAATTGATCCTACTCATTATTATTTCCTACCCAGTCTTT
This sequence comes from Clarias batrachus, assembly GCA_003987875.1. Classification (NCBI taxonomy): domain Eukaryota; kingdom Metazoa; phylum Chordata; class Actinopteri; order Siluriformes; family Clariidae; genus Clarias; species Clarias batrachus. The sequence goes on along the minus strand of QMIH01002752.1, from coordinate 40,989 downwards.
CTGCGCATGCGCATTAAAAATACGCCACATTTTGCTATCTTAGCGCCCCGTACATAAATTCATTCATTAGCGAATTTACTGAGGTATTTCATAGTTTTTTGGTTTTAATTCACATTTTATTTGATTGACATGCCTATATTTAACAGTCACGGGTACTGTTTGAAGGACGAAGGAAAGGCATAAAGGCAGAGGTGAAGTGAACCAAAGTATTTAATGAAAACAAAACAGGGAACCAAAAGAACAGAACATGAACTTTAACCACAGGACAGACAAACTATAAATATGACAACCTAGACATTACACAGGCAAAGAGACATATGGAGCTAGGAAACAAAGGAACTGACAAACTAAACCAGGAGCCACACAGACTAGGAGTTAGATACAGACTTAGAGACAGACAAAGGCTAGGCGACAGACAAGGGCCAGGAGAACACAGAGAATTTGGAGAAAACACAGAGCCAGGAGAACACGGAGCTAGAAGAACAAACCAGAACAATCAGTAACCCAAAATGAACAGATGCAAGACAAGAACTTAACTCAACTCAAGTACATTTATAACAAAACTAATGAGCAACCTTGGTTCAGGTGAGCGCCACATCACCTGACCGAGGTGCATTCTGGGGAAGTGAGTCCTCCAAAAACTACAAATGAAAACAAAATGGTGTCTCTGGTGAAGAAGTACCATCATGTGTCAGAATCTGCTGCCCATGTTAAAACTGAGTATTGCATTTTTTCCCAGTCTTATGTCCATTTTGATAATGTAGGACAGACCGGTATAACTATCTGTTTTTTCTACCGGTAGGAAATTCTGACAGAACAGTAGGAAAAACTGATAGAACAGTGGCCATAATTTTTCAAAGAAAACTCTTTTAAACCAGGTAAGAACGCAAACTCGTAAATTCTATGTTAAATTGATCTCTTCTGTGTAAATTTATAATTTATGTCAGCAACAACTACTTTGTAAAATGAGTTTTGCGTCCGTGTTTGCTAGCTACTTATCGTGTTTTGTATCCGTGTTTGCTAGCTAAAAACACCTACATTAACTAGCATTAGCTATCTAACACGGTTATTTTCAAAAACGCCGGGGTTTGTACGCTAAGGCGGCTGTGCCGAATAACATGAAACCTTCTGGACTTGCTAACCTGTAAGTAATATAATGTTAAGATCGCTAACACTATATTCCCTCATATGAAACGGGGCATTAGCACATTATTACATTAGCACATGTTCCTGGCATAACGGTAACACTTTATGACAAGTTTTTAATGTTATCAGTATATAACACTGGCAACCATTTTTGACACGTTGATTTAACGTTACAACAAGTAAAAGCACATCAGTCCACAACATTAATGTAATGTTAAATTAACCATGTAAATTAAATAAAATGTAAAATAAAACACAAACAGTAACAGTAAATCAGCTAGTGTTTACACAGACCAACAAGCTGAGGTTAGCCATTACTATGTCATGAATGAAGTTTAAAAGTAAACATGAAATCTTTATTCACTTTTGTGTTTACAGGTCTGTTAGCTTTTCTGAAAGGGCATTATTTTACCCATACTGCAGAAATTGTTAAGTCCCAGAATGCACAAATAAAAACATTATGTGAATAAACTGTGAAATGGTAAAGATACAATAGAATTGCCGTGAATTTAGTAAATGTCATCCTAAATCCTATATCCTAAAATATCCTAAAATAAACTCCCTCAAATTGATGGAGCACTGAAAATTAGTAGTTGAATTATCTGATAATATCAGAGAGTTCTGTTCTGTTCATGGGTTTATTTTATTATCAGTAATGAGCACTTGCAAAGCAAAAAAAAAAAAAAATGCAGTTATTTTAAAGCTGTGTGTGTGTGTGTGTGGGGAGGGGATTCTTTCTATACATATTGTAATTAAGATTTGCTAAGAACTTGAGCCAGTCAAATTTTTGTTTTTACCTTTTTTTTAAAGATCAGTAATGAGTTTCTGAGAATTACAACTGATCCACTTCTAACAGGATTCTTGGTCTCCTTGGACAAGCGACCCTATAAACTAATTGAGATCATCAGAAACAAGGGAGGGATTGTCAGAGAGAAGACCAGAGATATAATCTTCATCTTTAAATTCTTGATCTAGTACAGTATGTACTTGCGAGAAAAAAAAAAAAGCAGAAATTAGCTTAGTGTCAAATGTAATATTGTGAATGGAAGCCATAGGAGCTTAGCAAGGCATCCAAATCAAGTTGGCTGTGATGCACTAAATTAAAACATAACTATAAGAATAAAACATTTTAGTTTAACTTGTTCACAGGTTAGTGTGCTGTCTGAATACAAGTTTCAATGTCTGCCTGTTCATTTTATAATGCTTCACAAGCCTAATCAACAATGCTGTGTTTATATTTACACGCCTAGAGCCTGGAGGTGAATGTATGAAGAGAGTATCTCCTGAAATGTCTTATGGTGTATTTAGTAGAAGATATGAACCAACCGATTAAGCACTGGTAAGCATTTGTTCATGAAGCATTTCAAGCCTAGGACTGAAAATGTTACTGAATTGATAAATTATCTTTGCTCAAAGGTCCAGCAGTGGCAGCTTGGTGGTGCTGGTGTTTGAAACTGTGAGCTTCCAATCAGTACACCAACATCCAAAAACCACACAACTACCTCTGCCCCTTCATATTGACAAATACGAGGTCCGTGGGATTATCAGCTGCAGCACAACCTTTACACAGGGCCATTGTTTTTTTAAATCATAGTATGTATTAACATTAGTAACATACATGCTCCTAAACCTTGTGGAAAGCCTTCACAGAAGTGTTGACGCTTTTATATTTGCAAAGGGCCAACATCATATTAAACCCTATGGATTAAGCAGTGGATGTTACTCAAGTTCATATGCATGTGAGCAGGCGAGCGAATAYTTTTGGCAATAATATTTAATATATAATGTGTGTGTATATGTCTGTCAGTTGTTTTGGCCTATTCATTGACATAATTAAATTTAACTTGATGCACCTTAATCCTAGGTGTTGTTTTGCAGTCATAGGAACCAGTAAGTGATTTTTACATGCATACATCAAACACTGTTTTGCCAAATCGAGCAACTTGTCTAGCACATGTCCTTTCTTTTATTAGGTTGTTCAGAAAGATGAAGCTCAGGCAGAAGTTGAGAGGTGCACGACGGCCCTGTTTGTCCTCCAGGAGGAAGAGGATTGTCTTCAGCCACCACATGGAATCGGGATTGTGACTTATTGAGTTTCCATCAGTCGCACATGAATGTTCCATGTTGTTTGGCCTCATCTATGCGCTACACTTGAGCTAGCCTGTAAGCTCAAACACACTTTTGTGGCCCTGAAGAAAATATTTTGGAAACGTATTCTATATTGACCTTAAAATATTAAATTTGGGTCACTTTATTCATCAAACAATTGTCAGGTTTTCGCATGGTTAGCCAATAGGTTTATACAGTTCTTAAGCTTAAGTTATTAAAAATGCATTGTGTTTTATTTATTTTATTTTCCACAAATAAAATGTTAGTTTTATTTGTTTTTTAATTGGAGAAATTATTTAACAGTACAACAAAAATAAAGGGTAATGTATGGTTTCAAGGATGGTAATAAATGTTTTTGGAGGAGAACTTGTTTGTTCATTGTCTGTATACTATACACATTGTAGAAATTTAAGTTTACGATGTTTACATTGTTAGACAATGTGTATTTGAAGATACTGTACATCTTGTAAAATTGTTGTATTATGACAATAAATTGTCAAAAGCTTGCTTGAAGTCATTTATCTTGGCTGATAATTACACATTATGAAAGTAAATAAAGTCCTTAATAATACAGTAATCTTTTAAATTGTATTTGGTTGGATATTTGGATTTATGTAAAGTAAAATGATTAGGTTAATACAAAGAGAAAACATTACGACAAAGTATAATTTGAGATTTCATTAAACTTAAAAACTTTCTTTGATTCAAAGATTTTTTTTAGCTAAGTAATGGATAGTTCATTCTTATCAAAGTAAAAGTTTTAAGTTGATAAAAAGCAAAATAATTAGATGTAACAAGTTGAAGCAAAATTTTTACTTTGATCCAATGAAACACTTTTTTTCAGCACTTCACTGCTTACCCTTGTTGACCTCTGTTTTCTCTTAGGTTCTGGAACATGTTTGGGGTGTGTGGACCCACATCTCTGTTTCCATTACCTTGACTTCTGTCAGTGGTGTTAGGAGCACTTTCACTGGGCCTGTACTTAAGATAAAACCACATAGAGTTTTGCACAATAACACAACATTTCATCTTCACAATGTCCTTTTACTTTTTGTGTGCTTCATTTTAATTCCTTTACCTACAGTATATTATTAGTAACACAAATCCACATACTATCGCCCATTTCCCCCTTTTGACACATGGTCCTTACCCGTGTGTCATCTTAGGAAATAGATTTTTATGTAGACATGGCTTGTGATTGGGGTCGTACCAAACCCCTTCTGTGAAAACACATCTCGCTTTTCTCCAGACTGTTCTCTCTACTGGAGTGTCTGTGCTCTGCAGCTCATCAAGGTTAGCTGTGGGGGTGAGAGCATCACACACACACACACACACACACACGTTATGGTTATAGGAAATGGGAAGTTTGGCCTTCGCCTTCGCTGCTGCATGGGTCCGGTTGTTCAACTAGGTGTATAAACAAGCTTCAGTTAGTACAGAATGCAGCAGCGAGAGTCCTCACTARAACCAGAAGRYASGAGCACATCACCCCTGTCTTATCTACACTGCATTGGCTCCCTGTCAAATTTCGCATCGATTTTAAGAGACTACTTCTGACAT
>QMIH01002752.1:24926-35850 GCA_003987875.1 Clarias batrachus | reverse complement strand
TTAGGTAAAGGAGCAGATCTGGGGGACTCATGGACGTAGAGTATTCTGGTGAACTGGTATGTTTAGATGCTGTCCTCCCCACTCTCATTGATCACTCAGGTTTGTTGACGGTGAGGTGATCGGTTGCTTTACATCTCAGGGAGCCCTCATGTTTGTGTTTCCTTCTGGCTCTCCCTTTTAGTTATGCTGTTATAGTTAGTCCTGCCGGAGTCCCTGCTTGCACTYTGCACTAAATATACATTCACCTTACACATGTTGACTGTGACCAGACCTAACTGCCATCTCTCCTTATTTTCTGTTCTCTCCTTTTCTGCTCTCTCTCTCTCCTCTCTCTCTCCCTATACATGTTCGCCCCTGAGTTGCCAGTGATCCAGACCCTGATAATCTCAATTGAATTGAATTGAACACACACAATCATGCCCCTACGGGCGAAACCACACACACACTCACCCTTATGGGCGAAACCACACACACACCCTTATGAGCGAAACCACACACACACTCACCCTTATGAGCGAAACCACACACTCGCGCTCCTATGAGCGGTAACACACACTAAGGGCATACCCGTGCTTAGAGCAGGCACAAGCAGAGAACCCACACGCAGGCTGAGACACACACACATGCAGGCTGAGACACACACACACCCAGACTGAAATACAAACACACGCAGACTGAGACACACACACACACTGGTTTAGAACACTCACAAGCTTCAAACACTCACAGGCTTAGGACACACAGACTAATTACAAATTGCATAGAGCCTTCTTAACATAAAACCAAACTTAACCAAACTAAAACACAAAACCAAAACATCATAACGCCCTCTTAACATAATTAAAGCTTGACTCAGTTTTGCATAACAACCAGCTATTTATAACTACTCTAATGAGCGACCTCGGTTCAGGTGAGCTCAGGCACCTGACCGAGGTTCCTTCTGGGAAACTGAGTCTACACACAGAACTACAGAAACTAACAAACACACATGGCCACAGTGCCCTCTAGGGGCAGTCCCTTACATTCACAATGATGCTTATAATTTAACATTGTACTTTAACCACTCCATTGCAAATAAATGTGATGGTTTTCTGTATATAAGATACCAAAATTGCATGATCTAGAAATGACAAATTACTGTAACCCACTATATATATCTTTATTATATACCTGCCTTCTCAGTTTCTGGTACTGCACATAAACTCATGGGTGATTCTGCTACTACATGATTTGGCTGAGAAGCGAGATACAGATTTTTTTTTTTCTTCTGTAGCAAGACTGAAATCTTGCAACCATTCTTTTCATCATTTTTGTAAAAGGCCTTTTAGAATTTGTAATATAAGTATAATGCCTAATTTAATTCAGCGAAAGATTATTCTTGCTTCTGGAGTTCAACTAAGTGCACTGTGGGCCAGTAGGCCCTTCCCATGAGTGTGTAGCTCACAGGGGCCTCAAGGATTGCACCAACAAAAATTACTTTTCTACATGGCCGTGAAGTGCAAAACAACTTAACAAAACCAAAAACAAAATATAATTCAAAGACAATATAACAAATTCAAAACCAAATTAACAAAACGTAAAACAAAATAACAAATTAGTTTTGGGTTTTGTTATTGTGGTTTTTAATTTGTTAATTTGTTTTCATTTTGTTAAGTTGTTTTGAACTTCTCTGCCACCACACTTTTCTGCAGTAAAAACACTTATAATTTTTCCATTTTTACTTTGACATAAATTTTCCTTATTTGTTTCAGAATATTTTGGAATATTACTGTACTTGGATCCAAAGTTTTATCTTGTCCCAAAACAAATTGACCTAAAGACTTCACTTGTATCCTCGAATTGTAGCTTTGATATGACTTTGTTCTGCTGGACAAGAGTTGCTGGTGTGTACTATGACAACACCTTTCAATAAAGAATTAAACACTGGAATTATTTCAGCTAAAGACTCGGGTAGGAGGAGATACTGTATGAAGTGTGTTTCTTAATCAAACCTACATCATACTTGCCATTAGCCCGTACACTTTAGTGAGTAATGATAAATGTAAACTGTCATTAAAAAAGAAAAGAAAAGGCTTCGCATCCTGATAATCTCATTTTCTGCCTGGCCAGGTCTTGTGACTGTAGGTACTGTAATATATACAGTTTTTTTTATACTTTATCACATAAATTAACAGCATTGCATCAGCATTTGTTTCTCTGTGGCTGTAATGTCAGATAAGAGGTTCATTCTCAATCACTCTCACTCATACCACATGTCACTCAAAGGCCCAATTCTTTTTTTTATTTTTTACTCATCCTTATTCCTTATAACGAATAACACATTATGGGTGTTCCTACTGTAATTAAGGGACATTAGTGTTACACATGTATGACATTTTCTCATGTGCACACTGCTCATATCTACATTAACTACACATCTGAGCTTATCTTTAGGGTAATAAAAATTAGATATGTGACATACAGTGTAATGTATTTACTGTATTATTTGTCGATCATCGTAGCATTTACTGAACTACTGAACTAAAGTGCAGAGCTTCCATTCATACACATACAACAGGGGCAACGGATCACAAGAGTGAAATCCTCAGGCTCAATACTGGTTTAGTCTCAAGAGTTTTATATCTAATTAACATATGAAATTTCGCCCCAATAGATTTACTGGGCAGCAATAAAAGAGCAAATAGTCAAGATGTATCCTGTACACCTGCAGTTCTTCAGCTGCATGTCCTGAAGTGCCCACAGAATTCAGGAATCTGCCACTCTTTCACCAAACTGTCAAATTCGCTTGCTTTAATGCCTGAATAACCTGCACAGAATCTAACAAAAAGAATTTTGTTTGTCGTGGAGCTGCAATTCAATTGTTGGCATTTTGCTGATATACTTCAAAATCATACTTAACATATGTACCTACAGTGGATGTTTCGAAGATAAAAAGAAAAATGCTATATTAACCACACAAGAGCAAGCTTTTCTTCATTGCGACCAGAGCAAGAAGTGTTAGTAGGAAAATAATTTTTTGACTCACCTTCCCCTTCAGGCCGCATCACCTCAGTTCAGTCCCCTCCCACCGCTCCATCATCTTTTCTGCCATTCTTCCATCGTGATCTCTTCCGCTCTGTGCGCTTCCTCAACCTCAAGCAGATATGTTTGTCATGTCCAATCTCACTGGGAAGGCGTCTGTCAGTTTGCAATCAACACTGTGATCCACGTCACACACTCCTGATGATGTTGATTATTCCAGACAGGATTTCGCATCATGTACTTTTCTTCAGGCCAGCTGCCTGAGTTTTGTGAAAGTCAGTTCCCAGGTTAGACATGAGCAGTCCTCAAAGTTCATGTGAAGTCTAAATTGCTTAGTGTCCCCAATGTATGTCCTCCAGCCTGTCTTGCATCTGACAGCTATTTGTTGACCTGCTCCGGTTCTCCAGCTCCATGGTCTGTGCACGAGGGTTTTTCTTTCTATCCGATCCCGCCAGTCCGACCATGAGCATTTTCCAGAGTTTCCCTGGAATTCCACATCTCTCAAACATAATTTAGATGCTATTTTTACTACAGGAATTCCACAAGATCTTTTGTTTTGTTTGCTGTTACCCATGAGTTTTACTTGTCAAATTTACGTGTGCCACTACCTCACAGTGAACTCTCACAGTCCCCATGACTGTTTTTCAGTAAAGTCTCCTTGACTTTTACCTGAGCACCTTGCAAACTAACAGGGCCAGTTTTCGTAAACTGACTAAACCAGTACCCAGTCTCTCTTTTTGTGCACCTGTCCCTCTAATATACTCATTCCTAATCCTGTCCATTCTTGTCACTCCCAAAGCAAATGGCAGCATCTTCAGCTATGCCACCTCCAGATCTGTTTCCTGTCTTTTTTGTCAGCGGCAGTGTCTCCAACCCATACAACATTGTTGGTCTCAATAACCTCAATAATCCTGTAAACGTTCCGTTTCAGCCACAGGTTTTACAAGCCAGTGTAGGTAGGCTTAGTCTCGGTCCCAAGCCCAAATAAATGAAGAGGGTTGCATCAGGTTTTTTCCAGTTATAGGACAAGATGGAAATTGTCCCTTTAAGTTCCTTCGTACAAGAATGATGAAGATGTTATGCCAGGCCACCAACAGACGTTAGGGGCACATCATCAGCTGTGTTCCAGAGCATCATCGGGTGTTTCGACCTTTTACTCACAATACACCCTCTGCTAAGACAGGCCCACCCAGGCTGATCGGACATGGGTGTGTGTCCCTAATGTCTTGGGGCCCACCTGTGATCTTTCCTCCTAATCTACAGCCATTGACTACTGCGTTCAGCAGCCTCTGAAGTCTCTTTGATGGTGTGGTACAGAGCTTGGCCACGGATCCCCAATTCTTTAAAAAGCCTGTATGTAGCAATAAAGCCACGGCAGCCAATCTCCACCGGGTAGACTGTTGCTCTCCAGCCCTGTTGTTCTGCCTCGAGCTTCAGCTCAGCATACTGCAATCTCTTTCTCTCATTTGCCTTGTCCATTGCGTCCTCTCATGGCACTGTCAGCTCTATAAAACCAGGAAACTAGTAAAACAACTGCCAAAATCAATTTGCGGACCATGATAAAAGTGATAATAAATATATAAATGCTTTTTTGAGGTGCAGTGACTGATGATAAATTTTTCCATGTACAATTTTAATAAAGTGAAGCTGAATTGGTGAGTCACAGTTCCCTTTGGACTGAGCAGTTCCTTTCCTTGTGGTTCGAAATTGCACTCAATATGGCTGAATATCCTGTGTAGTATACTTCACAGACTTTATGCAAGTGGCACATGTACATTTTGATACTGGTTTGGATCCAAAGAGTAGTCACACAAAATATAGATTTAGATTCTGTTCCATTCTGTTCAATCATTTTGCATTTTGTTAATTGATTAAAATAAACAATTAAAGTATATATGTTTCTTAATTTACAGTATTTATTTTACACAGTATAGCTCCGTAGGGTGTAAAAGCAATTTTTTAAATATTCTATGTGGTGCACTTATGTACTAATTAATGCTTGGGCCCTCCAAAGGCCTACTATTTGACACATACAATAGTGCATTACACAAGGCATAGAAGTCGTTGTGTCGTACCATTTAGATTCCTATTCACAATCCAAAGTTTGCCAACACAATGTCTGATGAGGCTCTAGACAGTCTAAAGCTTGTGGATATCTGATGTTATCTAATAAGTCTGACACACTAGGTAAAAGTCCTGGATTTTACTTTCATATAAATATATTTTATTGCTATGGAACTATAGAACAATTGTTATTTTCTTACTTTTCTGAAGGAATTGTTTTTTATTGTTTTTATCTCTGGGAGCTCAACGTTTGCAAAAAGCACAGTGACATCAAAAGAAGAATCTATAGAAATTAGAGACTTTTAGTGATGCTCTTTTGCTTGAAGTACCAGTCCATGTCACTTCACTTCTGCATGAGACAATGCCTTTATCATGATGATCAGTTACTGCACTCTCAAAAAGACATAAAGACAAACTGGTAGAAGCAGCAAAGCAGGTTTAGCCCAATCTCACTAACAGTCCACAGCAGTAAAATCAACATTTTGTGAATGCAGTATAACCTGCTGGAAACGCTCTGACAAACTGCCTTTGTAACACTCTCAAAATTCAACTGTCCAGGGGACGGATTAAAGAGAGGCACTGTCTCCCTAGGTTTTTTTTTTTTTTTCTTACTTCCATCTGCCACATTTGGTACACTTGTTCCAGAAAATTTGCCTATTAAAACCAGTTTGTTATGGTTTTGTTTATCTTTACCTGATAAGAGATCATGAGTGCCGCAGTGATCTACAAGGTAAAAATATTTTAATTTAGGATTACAGAAACATATAAATGTAGTAGTCTCTCAGTAGTTATGGTGTGGTTGGAAGGTTATCAAATAAGATCCAGGCACTGACTGTGTGTTGTACTGTGTGGTGTACTTACTGTGGTTCGAGTTTATACCGAGAAAAAAAAAAACTTTCTGGTTAGCCCTTGTGATGCTGGATCTCTGTCAGGAAGAAAAACTATTTCATGTGTACCAATGGGGAAAACAAGAATAAGCACATGTTTATGGACCAGTGCTGGTCATAAAGTACAATGGCACTCTAACTGAATAAGCTTAATGCACCTTTCTCAAGAAGCTGCTAAAAACCATTATCTGCTAACATAAGGCTACAAGCATCAGAGCAGGCAACCGTCCTCTAATTTGTGCACCAAAAAAGATAAAAGTAAGAGTAACTAAGTCTTTAGACTTTATTATGTAAGAGAACTAAATTAAATTTCTTGATTGAAGTTGTTGTCAGTAGTTTTGGAGAGATTTTTTTAAACCATAATTGAAAACTGTATTTTGTATTTACTTGGGTTATCCTTGTGTAATATTAAAATTAGTTTGATGATCTGAATCATTTGTGTCAATCAAGTGTAACAAAAAAATTCAGGAAATTCAGGAAAGGGGACAAATACTTTTTCATGGCAATGTATATGCAGCCATATACCAAGGAGAAAAGATGGGTCTTAAGGAAAAACCTTACTCTAAAAGGGAATGTATTTTGTAGCTACTTCTGCAGGTGATGAGGTTGCGTGGTCATCATTATGAAAATTAATTTATGAATGGTGGTAGGAATTTATTAGGAGATTGAATTTCTTGGCTTAAGTATGTGAACTGGTGTACTATGAAAGTCAAATAAAGAAAGATCATACATTGCCGTAGAGGCACAAAATGTATTCTGTTATTTACCGGAAGCCAGTGTGTAAACAATCAGCTCCATGGCATCTCTGTAATATACATCCACATATGGATTTATAAGCCAGTGAATATCATTACACTAACAGCTAGCACTTAGCATCATAAAACTAGCTTGTGTATTCATTCATATTTGGACACATACATGATGTAATCAATTAGCTCCATTGTTTCTGTAAAATGCTTGTCCAAATATGGAGTTATAAGCAAGCTAATATCACTATGAGATCTCGTCACATGGATGCCCTGTGTGTCTCTTTGGGATGCGTCCAGTGCCTGGGGACGGTTACGGTTCTGGCCTCGACTGATGTTAATAGTTCAATAGTTCAGGACTGGAATTTTCTACAAGTCTAACATTAACATCTGTTAACAACTGTTATACTGAACTGTCTGTCACTTAACACACAGTATGAATGCAGAACAATTCCTGTTTTCTGTTTCATCCAGATGAGGATGGGTTCCCTGTTGAGTCTGGTTCCTCTCAAGGTTTCTTCCTACTGCCATCTCAGGGAGTTTTTCCTTGCCACTGTCGCCCTCGGCTTGCTCATTAGGGACTATCTGACTAATTGACCATTGTGATTCAGACACATTCACATTCCATACAAACGCTAAGTTACTGAAAGAGCTAAGAGCAGACTAAATGCAGAATATGAACTATTGCCTAGTGCTAATTAGCTCTGAGCTAATTTTTAGCTGCTCCTGTTTGTCAGGGAAACACCAGGCTCCCCCTCCAATCTCCGTTCACAGTCACCAGAGTTCTAATCACACGCACACCTGATCCACATTAACAGCTCACCATAAATACACCTCACTCGTTGTCTGACTTCGTCAATGGACTACAGACTCTGCCACATACCTGCCGCACGCTTCGCCACGTCTCGTCTCGCCACATCTCGTCTCATCTCCTGGTTCGTGATTCCCCTGTGTTCTGTGTTCTCTGTTCTACTGCAAACCTCCACCAGCTCCTTCACTGCCATTTCAGTTAAGACACTCCGGTCTTCATTTTCTCACAAACTATTAATAAATCGTCCGCTCGGATTTTCTCACGATCTCTGCTTGTTTGAGTCTGTTTTCCGTACCACTGTTACAGATTATAAGCTGTAATCATTGAAATTAAAACAAAAATAAATACTTTGTTTTTATCCCATTGTGTATTGTATTAAATTCATAATGGGATTTCACAATATTCTTTTTTTTATACACTGTAATATGAAATTGTGGCTCAATGTTTAATATCTTTTTTTAATATAAAAAATTTTGCCTGTTCATTTTCAGAGTGAAATTAGTCTTAGGATGAACCCATACATTGGACTGCACTTTGCACGAGCAAGAGATCTTCCACAAACTGAAGCCTTAGGAGTCGGTGTACCTGGTAACTGTGAAAAGAACTAAAAATGCTCCATCATTTTTTATCTTACACATAAGTGTAGTACATCCTTTGAATCTGTAAAGGGTCTACTTCTATGTACACTCACAATATACACAAAACATTGTGCTTTTGTAAAACAAAGAAAATAAACAGGGTGCACTTTCAGCCATCTCAGTCTTCGCAAAAATATTTTTGAAACGCATCATTAAAATGAACTGAAATCCTGTGAATACTGCAGCCATACTGGTGTGAATTACAGCAATGTTCATAATCATTCACACCTCCTCATATGGCCGTTCTAAACAAAAAATCTTAGATTGTTTTCTGTGAATGAGTGAGCAAGATGATTGTCACATCATTTTGAAGTAAAAACTCCAGGCTACAAGATCCAGGTCACAAAAGACCTGGAGATTCCTATTGGTTAAGGCAAATTGTTCCATTTTCATGTATTACAGTATATGCAATTCATATTGTTTTGCACTCAGAGAGGCGATACTCTGGACACCAAGCTCATCTGAAAAAGCATAAGACTTTTCATTGTGTTTTTAAATGTTTCTGTGATTTTGGCAATCTTAATGTTGTCAAAGTCATTTTACCATATTTTTCTTACGTGATTTATTAAATTAATAGAGAAATGTATTACATCAAAGTAACTGAAAATGTCAAAAACATTCATAATATATTGTACATTAAATAGAAACTTCTGACCTAATTGAATGACTGTTTATTAACTAGACCACAGTTTCTCTGCTCCTAAATGCTGGAAGTAACTTTTTATTTGTGTGAACATCAGAAATAAGGGTTGGGGAGATGTGGGGGTGTTTACAATTGGATTTATGCCCTCATTCACAAGAAACTTCATTACAAGCCCCGGGTTGATTTGCCCTAAACAGTAACAACTGATTAATTTTATATATTAAACAGTACGTGGTAAGTGCAGTTGAAAATTTTGTGAAAATTATGACGTTATCATGCTATAATTCACTGTATATTCCACCATGATAAGTCCTGGAGCTGCCCCAGCATGGTTCTGTGTTCACTGTGTCCTTGTCAGCCTCGAAATCCCATAGTGGCTTGAGCATTAGTTTCAGCATTTAGCTTGCAACTTAAACGAGAAAGAGAGTTCTCACATATGAAAAAGTAGTTGCACATACATGGAAAATAACACACACATACACGGGAAAAAGAACATGCGCTGGGGAAAAATCATATATATATATGGGAAATATGCTTTGCCCTTCTGGGCCACCATAATAATAATAATAATAATATATAATATTTCTCTCCTTCTCCTCATTAAGTTTTCTTTCTTTCTTCTTCTTTCTTGTCCTTTCTGAATTCTTCTTGTTGTTTCTGTAGATTCTTTTCCATTCTGTTCATGTTATTTTTTCTTTCTCTCTTATCTTTCTCTCTTTGGATCATCAGTTGCTTTTCCATCTTTCTTATCTTCTCATTGAAATCATGTTTTATTATTTTCTTTTAACTCTCTCCCCTTCTTTTAACTCTCCTCCTTTTCATCTCTTTCTCTGTCATATTGCCTCTGCTTCCTATTCTGATTTAAAATGTTTCTCCAGATCAGCGATTCCTTTCACCCATTTCGTCACCTGCTTTTTTCTCTTCTCCTCCTCTATCTTCATCCTCCTCTCCGACTTTTGTTGTTCAGATAACCGAAGGTCTTGTAGTTCCTTCTTTTTACTTTCTTCTGCAGCCCTTGTTTTCTCTAAATCCTTTCTTCTTCTTTTATCTTCCTTTGCTGCTTTCTGTTTAAACTGCTCTAGATTTTTTTTCATTTGTTGATCTTTTTTCTTTTTGATCTTTTTTCCCTTTTAAACTTTTCTTCCTCTGCTCTCTGTTTTTCCTTCCATTTTTCTTTCTTTCCTCTTCCTCCTGATCTCTCTGTTTCTGATCTTCCTCTCTTTGTCTCTTCCATTGTTTCCTGTTTTCCTCTTTCTCTGCTTTCTCAATGTCCTCAAACATCTCATTAGTGTAGCAGCTTCCTTCGTTCACTTTTACCATCGAGTCAATTTTATCCAGAAGAGTCAGGACCTGGGTGTTGCTGGATTTATCATTGTTGTTAAAAACATGATATCTGTTACCAAAGTCATAAAAATTCCTCTTGAACCTTTTCGAAGAGCTTTTCAGGTACTGTTCAACTGTCATTCCTTTCAGCATATCACCTCCAGTGAAGAGCACAATAGTGTACATGTTAAATTTCTGCCCAAATGTCTTCTCAATTATGCTCACTGCATCTCTCTCCTCCTGTGTGAAGCGTTGTCCTATTCTCAGCACCAGCAGGAACACATGAGGCCCAGGTGTTACCATGGCGATGCATTTAACAATCTCTTTCTGGATCTCATCATTATCAGTACTTGTGTCAAACAGTCCTGGAGTGTCAATCACAGTAATTTGTCTCCCACAGACTTCTGCTGTCTCTCTCTGACACACACTGGTCACTGATTCATCAGACACATCTTCATTAAATACTTCTTTACCCAGAATGGTGTTCCCTGATGCACTCTTCCCAACACCAGTCTTCCCCAGGAGCACAATCCTGAGCGTGTCAGGGGGATTTAATGAATCTGTACAGAGAGAAAAAAGCAACAAATATGAGTCAATGTGATAGTGCTATTATAAAATAATATCATACATGTTGTCTTTTTGAACAAATGAAAGAACTGTCAAAAAATAAGTTTACATCTGCAAGTTTGATTATTGAAATGGAAGTGGTGCAAGATGTAAATAAAGCACTGGGTAGAGCCTGTTTGTCCCAAAAGAAGGGACAAATTATGATGATGATGATGATGATGATT
>QMIH01002752.1:0-24798 GCA_003987875.1 Clarias batrachus | reverse complement strand
TTATTGAAAGTCCAATGAAGCAAAGGGGTTTGGTTGTAAGTAACGGTTGTAAGTTAAGAGTTTGCTTTGCTACTGGTGTAATGTGCGGCCTGTGGAAGAATCTGAACTTGTATGTACTAGTGTGATGAAAACTAACAGAAACCTTTCAGAAATGCTGTCAGGAATAATAATTAAAGAAGATCCAAACCAAACTCAAAATCTTCCTTCTTCTGCAGAAAAAAAAAACAAAAAACAAAGATGGCTTGTCAGTGTTCTCTTTTGACTTTTCAACACATTTTTTCTTCTTTCAAATATATCTTTATATCGGAGCAGCCTCTGATACCTGTCACAGAACCAACACATCCTGAGTGCTGCACTTGAGAAGCTTAAAAAGAAGTGCAGCAGCTACACTGTGCTTAGCCTGATTCCCTACATGGTGGTGCTGCCTACCAACAGAAACTGCAGTTGCCCACCGATCTACCTGAGACGGTTTACACTGCATTATGTCACATTGCAATTTTACCTATTCAGAACAGCATTACTATTGATAATTAGTTTTGTTTTTAATTGAACACTGTACCTTGTGTTTGATTGGTCATTTGTTGAAGAGATTCCTTTTCTCTTTTGTATTGAAGCTGTGTTTGAATCTGTGCATAAGTGTACATGGCCATGGTGTACAGATGACTGCAGTTCTCTTTCAGAAGGTCCTTCACACGTGTAATGAGTTCTGCTGCATCTGTTCTGCTGCTGTAGAATCCATATCGTCCTCCACATGCCTTTATCACAGAGTGAAGACTCTTGTGTAACTGTTGCCTCTGAGACTGCTGGTTGATGAAGACTATAGTGTGGTCATTAACTCTTGAGCCAAAGATACGCCGAAACATCTCGAGTTCTGATTGTTCTTCATCAGTTAGAGCATCTCCAGGAACAGCAATGAGGAAAGCATGAACTCCAGGATTACATATAGAGACACAGTGTAGAGTCAGAAGCATCACTTCCTGGTCTGAGAGCTGATTGTTGAAGAAAGCGGGTATCTCCACCAGTGTGATCAGGTTTCCACACACTTCCCCCTGCTTTACACACATGAAGCTGAGCTCTGACTGGACCATTGATGTATTTTCACTCAATAAAAGGTTAGATATTGAGGTCTTTACTCCTTTCATCCCAAGCAGCACTAGTTTCAAATGTGGAGTTGATCCTAAAAATTAGACAGACACAAAGACAGGGAAATAAGTAAAAATAAAATGTAAAATAGAAATAGGAGGAAAAATAACTGGGGACGCTTCCTGGAGAACTTCATTAGGAGCTGAAACGTCTTTGCTTCCCTGAAAAAGCGGGAACGAGATGCTGCGTGAAAACACTATGGGAACGTCTCTTTCTTCCACCGGTTGTGAAGCATGTGTATATTAAACACGCCAAACTTTGGCTTATATAACCTTGACGTATCTGATGAGGTGCACCTGCAGGGTATAAATAGGTCTGAACCAGAAACATCCTCAGATCAAATTTTGTCGTTCACGCTTTTTAGGGAACAGGGTTAAAGCAAAGTAACCCAAAACGTTCCCTTTCAAAAGCTACACTCAATGCTGCGTGAAAACGCTATGGGAACAAGAATACCAACGCCGCGGCACTGCAAGTGTCTGGACCCCCAGGGTTGTGCAGTGTGTGTGCACAACCACCAAAGAGGTCTCAGACATAACTCTGGGATGCTGACTCGAGGACCCGTAAGCCCGGAGTAGCATGGACATCCAAACTATAAAATATGACAAATGTGTGTGGAGAGGTCACCTAGTGTCACCAAAGAGGCCGGAGATGGGAGCATCAAGGAGGAAAGTGCGATCCTTGTGCTTGATGCCCATGAGGTTAAGTCACAGATATCTGTCTGTGGTGACCATGGCAGCCATAGAATGGCCAATAGCATGGGCCGTCTGCTTGGTGGCACGGAATGATAAATCTGTTGGCCGGCAGCCCCCAAATGTCTCTTCAATCTGGGTTATCATCATATAACCCCAAGCCTTCGCATCAACGACATTCAAATAAATTGATGTTGATGGCACAAAGACACAGGAAGAGTAAGGCTTACTTCAGGAATGAGTTAACTCGTCATGGAGGTCGCCAAAGAAGGGGAGAGACCGTCGTTGAGGCCCTTCCCCCCGGTCAACCCGACAGAAACCTGCGTCTTACTTTGAGCGCTTGGGGGTCTCTTGCTCCTGCGGCCAATCGAGGTGTAATCGTTCAGCTGAACGTGTTACTACTTCTAATAGTTCCTCATAAGCTCACATCACAAGAGGTGTGCTCTGAGGCAATGTCCATCTCTGCAGAAGCAAGAGAGGAAGTCTCTTCTGACCGTTCAGAAGAAGCGCCAGAGCATCCTGATCCAGTGAAAGAGCTAGAGAAAAGGAAGAATCCATTTCTTGCGGTTTCTCTTTAAAGAACGTGAGCCGAGCACGAAGCACTTTGATAGGAAGAAGATCGCAGTGCTCTCATTCTCCCTCAAACCCGAGGATAGCGTGTTCTTTCCCCAAACACTCGAAGCAGAAATTGTGGAGATCGCCGTCCGAGAGAAGTCTCTCACATGGAGGCACACATCTCCTCTCAAACTCCGCCATAGCTGGTGAGTAATATAAACACTTTCTGCTCGCTTTCATTTTCTTTTTTTTTTTTTTATAAACTGCTGCCGCAGTATTGAAAGACTATGTTTTACACACACGCACACACAATGCGGTCCTTGAAGACAAAAAAAACTGAGTATGTTTCCGGTTCAGACCTATTTATAACCTGCAGGTGCACCTCATCACATGACGTCACCTGACCGAGGTTATATGAGCCAAAGTTTGGCGTGTTTAATACACACGTGCTTCACAACCGGTGGAACAAAGAGACATTCCCATAGTGTTTTCACGCAGCATCGAGTGTAGCTTTTGAAAGAGAATACTTTTCCCAGGCTAAACAGTGAAAACGTTTCCTTCATACCTAACACATTTATACTGTCTGTGAGTCCAGTGAGTATGTGTGTGTGGAAGGGGTGTGGTTTAGGCCAGTAACCATTATAAAGGTCTCTGTGCATGGCTCACTCACACATAGACAAGGTTACATGATTTTTTGCATTGACTTGACTAAGGAAATCAGTCTTCTTCTTCTGTGGTAGACATACAGGTCTCATTTTTGCTAGACATTTGCTTCTCAGATTGTTTAAGAGAGGGGCTGAATGTGATTATATAAGGTTTCTGTGGGTTTTGTTCAAAATTGTGATTGAATAGGTAGGTTATAACCAGAGGTATTTTTTTTTACTCATGATCTCTATACTAAAACCACATTAATTTTCAATGGAGCCAGTTCAGGGAGAGTTTTGAAGAGAGATACATTTTTTTAATTGTGAAAAAAAATTAGCTGAACCATGTGAGAGAAAACCTGTTATGGCGCAAGTCCTATTGTGACCTATATTCATTCAAAAAAGTGCAATAATTATAGTGGACCTTTTGGCTTTCAACCCATACTAATAAAGAAATCATGTTCACAATGAATATATTAATATGTACAGTGAATATATACTGTAAATAATAAAAACACCTAATTGTTTAATAAAATTTTTATAAGATGCGTTGTAGAGCAGCCACATAAAGGGTTTTATATACTGTAGGCTTTTGATAAGCAGGATACTAAAAAGAAAACTGCTGTGCTTCATAAAATCACACCCGTTATGGTTTATGTGCTGAGCAGCTAGCACTTTACCAGAGCCTAGATTAAAGATCCTGTTTAGTGTAACCAGGTTATTAATTTATCTAACCGTTATAGATGTGTGAAGAGCGGTATTCTTGTTTCATCGACATACTGTCACGAACCAGCTGGATCAACCTAGCACATACAGAGGCTAAGACTCCACTCCAGCTCTTCTTCCTGCACACCTACCTGTCACTAGCGCACACCTGAACCTGATCACTAATCATTCCCCAGCTTTATAAGCACTCTGAGGGAACCGTTCAGCGCCGCAGTATCTTACTCGTGTGCCTCGCGTTCTGTGAAGTAATTAATTGTTTATCCTAGCCTGTTTTCGACCCTGCCTGTTCCACGGATCTCTCTCTCGTCTACGTCCCCTGGTACTTCTGTTGTGATCGGACTGATTAATGTGTATGACCTCGCATGCTTTCAAGACTTCGGATTTGGACTCATAGTTTGGATTTGTTTGCCCTCGTCGCTGGACCACCGGATATCGACCCTTGCATGGTAAAGACTTGTGTCTTTTGCTTCTCCTTCTTTGCGAGTTGGCTTTTTCCGTGGCACGAGCACTCCCACGGCGCGCGCGCGTCCGCGTTTGTGCTCTTCCGCGTTTACGGAGCTCCGGACAGAACGTCTGCGCAGCGCACCGGCTTCTGTTGTCACAAGGGAATCAGCCGCTACATTCCACCTTACAACCACTGCGTGTTAAGTGGATAAGAAGCACATATCCGAGAGCAAGAACACGAGAGACTTCCTCGGGCACTGCTTCCGGGATTCCTTTGCGTCATAGCCCCGCCCCCTTGCTCGTCACTAGGAGTCTCCCCACTCTCAGTCACCAAGCACATACACTCACTGCCTCTCTCCTCTGCTCCTTCTGCACCTGTTAGACCAAGCTACAGTGTGTTCAATAAAATTTCTACACAGCTTAATCACCGATTGTCTGCTATTGGGTTCACTCCAGTTCAGTCACTCAGGCTTCTGACACACGCCTCAAGGCGACAGCATTTGGGTTTGAGCATTTGCTGGCTTTTACCGCTGAGTGGCGCTATATAATTATAGACCGACGCCTCAGACCTTAGTTCATTTTCTCAAGGATTAATAAGCCACAGCTCCTTTAGAGCTGCACGTAGTAGTGGATAAAATCAATGGAAACATTGTAGTTAAATGAATTCATAATCACAGTACTTTTTACAGTAAAAATGTAGAATTACAATTACATTAAAACTTATTAGGATTGAATTTAAGCAAAGTAACATTAACACAGTGAGCCTTTAGATTTTATCATGTGTAATTAGAAAAGCTACACGTGTAGGGTTTTGGGTCATCGTATATTTTGTGTTCTTTAAATTTGTAGTATATTTATTAACTGAAATAAATTAAACTAAATGACCCTAAAATTAAAACATTGTCAGGACGTGCTACTGCGTCATCAGATGTTGTTGTCATTCAGCCCTGCTTGTGTTTTTGCGTTATTATAAGAATGAAATGCAGTAGGCTGTTTTTGATCATCATCATTTTCTTTAATAAATAATGACCCCTGTTGCGCTGTACCACCGCTGGCAAAACCTTATGAAATACAAGTGAAACATTAAACGAATTTACAATCACAGTTCTAAAATTATAGTAATAAATATAGGCGTTTCTTATTTGCATCGAATTTAAATTGAATTTAACCAAAGTAAATGTATACCTTTATATCTAGCGTTTAGATTATATCATGTGTAACACTAACGTATAGCCAGAAAACAGGCTCTGGGTGTGCATCAGAAAAAGTTTGCCAGATTAATGTTCAAAAACAATATAATAAAACTATATAAGCTACATAGCCTTTATAAGACTCTACAATTACTTAAGTGCACTCACAATGACGCAAAAACGTTATGATTTTTTAAAAGAAAGAAATCTAACCGGATGCACTATTCTGTATCGGTGAACTTGAGTGAGTCAGAAAATTAACCGAACCACCGTGTATACTCGCCTCACAGACGTGAAAAATACTTATAGAAAGCTAAATGCCTGCTTTTATATAAACTAATGGTAAACAATTTTAGACATCTAATTTTATATGATGCAATTCGTAATTAGAAAAGTGAATTACAGGCTATTCATGACTGCGGAGACGACGAGATGACATGATCACCTTCATCACTAAAGCTGAAACCAAAGAAATCACTAATTTATCAATGAATTATTGAGATAGTCAGAGTCAGTCTCCTTGTTGTTTTCCCAACACATTAATAATCATTAGTCTATTTCTGCCGCTGTGTTCTGGAAAACTTTATGCGTGTGGCTGAGCGCTAATTAGACTACGTAGGAAATTAAAGAGGAGGATCACGGCTCAACATCAAAGAACCCAAACCTCATTTAAATTAAATGAAAAAAATATTTTAAGTAAATAACAATAGCCTATGTTTACAAAAGCATTTTTATTTAGATTATAAATAATATTCCTGCATTTATTAGGTGTGCCAGCTGTTCTTATGGTTCTTTATCAGAGTAAATCATTCAGTAACAAGCCTGTAAATTTCCGTGCACAACAGGTACATCTGTATGAAAAAACTGATATGATGAGCTATTGATCAGTGATTTATGTAAAGGACTCAGTTCAGATGTAAGTAAATGCTCATTGCTGTGCTGTTTTGGGGAGGGACGTGCTGATGACGTTTGGTCTGCTTTCTGTCTGTTTTGGTGTGTGTTTAAAATTCATAATCATGAAAAGTTGTGGATTATTCAGGTGAAAAGAGGCTCTGCTAAAAAAAAGGTTAGGCACATCAGTCACTTTACCTTAAATAAAAGGTCTTCCTGAGTGTTATCATATAGTTGTAACATAACAGATATACAAACAGAACAAACGGTGCGCACTGAATACTAAACCTAAACTGAACGCATTGATTAATAAACCGAGATGCGTGTTTCTTAGCCCCGCCCCCGTGAACACAGCGTATTCAGAGAAGAGAGAGTTTCTGCTCGGACCACTGAGCTTCTGGAGATTCTAAAATTGACATTGTTACTGTTTTTTAAGAGATTGAAAGTTTCACCATAATAACATGCCTTGTATTGTTTTTAATACATTAATATACAACCCGTGATTTTTATGCTATTTTACAAATGAAAAATACAAGTGGAATATTCTTTAGTTTTTTTTCACATATTTATTTTTATAAAATATAAAATGTAAATATTTTACACAAAATACCAAAATTGTGTATAGAGTGATTAAAACAATACAATTAATGCTATGATGAGGAAATTCTCAAGTTCTCCCATTCTCGGGATTAAAAACAGTAACAATGTCAATTTTAGAATCTGGAATCCAGAAGATGAAATTTACCCAAATTTAAAAAGACGCTTGAAGCACTACAGGTCTTCATAAGAGCCTCAGATCCAAGAGGGTCTTAAAGTGGGGAGGGGTGCGTTTCAGTTGCTCTGAATGTATAGAAGAGAACAACTGATTCACACGTGGGGAGGGGTAATTATTTGCATTTGAATGTTGAATGTTATCTGACATTGTAAAGCACACACAGTAGCACTAAGTAAACAACAATAGCCCACTTTTAGAAAAGCATTATGGTTTAGACTATAAAAAATAATCCTGCATCTATTTTTAGGCGTACCAGCAGTCACTTTATAGTTAGAGATTTTCAGTACAAATCTTATAATGCCCATTATATTATTACACAATGTTAATATTGTTTGTGTTGGCCAATAAAGCTGAYTTYATACTGATTCTGTTTTATATTTTACATATTGGATGACAATCTTCCATGTATTCTGGCTTTTATACCATCTCAACATTAGATGGGGTGGTGAACAGCATGGTATCATGGCAATGTATGCTGGTATGCTGTGGACCAGGATCAGTAAAGTGACCAGCTGAGACTGAGACGGCAGAAAGCGCACCCTGTTTATTTTCTTTATTTTACAAAAGCACAAAATGTTTTATTGATATGTGAGTGTACATTAACAAATAAAGACATAAATCGATACATTACATGTATGTGTATGGTTAAAAATGATGGAACATTTCAAGTTATTTTGTTACCATAAAAAAATCCAAGTGGTCCCCCCTGCCAAAACAGCTGACCCCATGATGCTTGTGCTGGTATGCTGGTAACCCTGCTGGTATAATTGATGGTCAGCCATGATGGTCTATGGTGTTTTTTTTTCAGTGTTTTCCATTGATTACTTTTTTTTAAGTGCATTTATATAAAAGGTTTGTGTTGTGATTTTAGACAACCCACAGATATTTAATAAATGTAAAATAATTAACATGTTTTTGGTAAATTTATTATTTTTGTCTCTTGTATGTAAATGCATTTAAAAATAACACTACACAGTCCGTGTATTTACATCACACATTATTTTCAGTACAAGCTATTAAAAAACAAGATAATGTGCTAAAATGGTAACCAATTTTAACTACCAAAACCTTGCTGGTGGCCCAGCATATAAATCATGCAGGTCTATGCTGGATTTTTCAGCAGGTCTTCCCCCAGTTATGCTGGTTCACCAGCTAAACCAGCACTAACTAGCAAGACCAATGCTGGAGGTAAGGTTTCATCAGCATAGACCAGCATATAAATCATGTGTAGTTGTCTAGTTTAAGGACAAGAAAACCTTTAATTGGATTTAATTGGATGGAAAATAATTTTTCGATTATGTAATTTGTATGAAACGTGAATTATTTGTGCACCACTGCTGCGGAGACAACAAGGTGACATGATTATCACTAATTTATCAATGAATTATTAAAAAGGCCAGAGTCAGTTTCCTTGCTGTTTTTCCTCAACGCATTCTTTAACTTAATGCGTGCGGCTGAGCGCTGATTAGACTACGTAGGAAGTTAAAGAGGAGGATCACGATGCCGCATTTAAATTAAATTAACAAATATTATAAGTCAACAATAGCACACGTTTAGAAAACATTTAGAAATTCTTTCCGAGATGAGGCTGGGCCGGTGTTATGCGCAGGGCGCCGGAAGATTTCCTGAAGCTCAAAAATTTCATTTTTTCTAAATTGTTACATTTTTAATAACCAATGGAGGGTTTGAACTGTACACACATGCATTCTTGCATAAACAACTCTTAAAACTACACTTTGTGACACAATAACAATAAAATATCGAACATTTTGCAGGCTGCCGTTTGGAGAAACCAGAGAATAAAGAATAAACCAGTTGTTGGGTCAAAATAACCCAACCAGCTGTTCATTTGTAAATGACTCACTACATCTCATTTGACCCAGCATAAACACCCCAACAATGTATTTACAGTAACAACACAGCTGTAATGGCGATTTATGTTTTCCTGTTCTTCGCCATTTCTATAAGGACTGGTACAAAGGATTTGACGTGCAAAACCACAAAACTTGTAGTGTATCAGTTTAATCATCGTTTGTCTGGATACAAGACACTCAACAAATTAAACTTAAGAACTATTTACACTTTTCAAGCTTCAAAATAAATATGGTTTCAAAGAACGGTCAAAAGACTGTCTAACACTGAGTCCTTCCTTCCTTCTAATAAATCAAACACTAAACGGTTGCTACCGTAAACATATGAAATTGACCTATGACCTTTGCGTGAGTCAATAGTCACAAATATGTCACAGATATGTCACGAATATGTCACAGATATGTCACGAATATGTCACAAAACGGTTGCACTTACATCTAAGTAATAATGAAGTCAAATACCACAGAGATCCACCCAAAAGGTACTTTATGGCTCCAACAACAGCATTTTTAGAATTTCTTTTTTTGTTGTTATTTTAATGTTTTATTCTGAAAGTCTAATTTTCCAGTTTTTTCTATATTTAAAGTTTGATGTCTTTGAATGTATTTTTTTAAGAACAATAAAATAATTTTGACTCATAATTGTACAGTAAATATCAAGAGCTCTGGTTCAGATTTTTCATGTATGTTGTATAAAATACACAAATGTGAAAATTACCATCACTGTAGCATTTCATCATATTAACATATTGTTATGACTTTTTTTATGACTTAAATATATTTTAAAACCGAGACGACGAAAAAAAAGTCACTTTGCGTCACCTGGCGGTCATTTCACAAATTACTTTGAAATGCGACTGATTATATTTGTCAGGGATAAACCCTAGAGGGCACCAAAAGTGCCCAAAGACTTGTGTTGTAGTTCTGTTTAGTTCAAACTTCCGTTCCCAGAGTGCAACTCGGTCAGGTGACATGGACACGCACCTGAACCGAGTTGGTCATTGGTTTTATTATAAATAGTTTGGTTTAATCATGTTGAGTTGTCTAGCATTTGTTACGTTGATTAGGTATGTGGTTTAGTTGTTTGGATACGTGTTTTGGTTTCTTTTGATATAAAGTCTTTTAGTTGTTTTGTTCCCTGACCTTTTTACTTTAATAAAAAGAACATTATTGCTGAACATCCGCCTCTGCATCTATGCCTCGCCCTCTTTCATCCGCATACGTGTGAGACAATATTATTTAGTTCTGTTGCGGCGACAAAGTGACACCGCGGCGGTGATAGACATTCCCTTTGTCAACCTACTGTACATACTGTTGGATACTATTGCATACTCGTGGCCCATATGGGGAGTTTTTTTTGTGGTTTTCTGGTGTTGTACAGCTTTTCAGAAAAGGATGGATGCTAATACATATAATGCTAACGCTAAGCATAGCATTATGGAAATAAATATGGAATAAAATAAGAAATAAAATGTATTTTTTAAAAGTTTGGCTATGGAAAATATAATTAAAGTGGATAAGAACAAAATATAAAATCTAAGAAAAACTTAGCTGTACAAGCTGAATTTTTTTTCTGTACTAATATAGAAAATATAGGAAACTTTAGTGTGGAACTAAAATAGAATTTAGATAGAAATGTCCGGGAAGTGTGCAAATATGCATGAATGTTTAGATGTGCAATGTGCAATGAGCAAAAATTCAATAGAAATGGGATGATGCAAATGTGCATGAATGTGTAATGTGCTAAACTGTATTAGTCCTGTGTGGTGTTCTGATTGAGAGACCGTATCCTCTGCGGGTAAAAGCTCCTCCTCAGTCTCTCTGTGTTGGCCTTCAGGGAACGAAATCGCTTTTCTGACTTCAAAAGTCCATTATTGGGGTGGCTTAGGTCCTTTACGATCTTTGATTGAGTGCAGGTCAGGGAGCTCAATGCAGATGATGCACTTAGCTGATCGCACCAGTCTCTGTAGAGCTCATCTGTCCTGCATGGTACTGTTCTCAAACTAGATTGTGATATTTCCCATCAGGATGCTCTCTTTGGTGCAGGAGTAGAAGTTCCTGAGCAGCCTGTAGGGCAGTCTAAAGTCGCTCAAGCTGGGGTGGTAGAGATGCTGCCGGGCCTTTATCACCATGGTGTTGATGTAACAGGACCTAGACAGGTCCTTCGTGATATGAACACTGAGGTGTCGGAAGCTGTCCACTCTCTCTACTAGGCTCCATGACGGGGGTCTGGGTGTTTCTCTCCTGCTTTGTACTGAAGTTCACTATCAATTCTTTTGTCTTGCTGACGTTTAGAAGGAGATTCTTATGGCACCCATTCTGCAGATTTCCAATTTCCTCCAGGTAGGCTGTCTCATTCTTATCAGTAATCAGGTGCACTACAGCTGTGTCATCAGCAAACTTGATGATGATGGTGGATTTGATTCTAGCCATGCAGTCGTAAGTGTATAATGAGTACAGACGCTGGCTCAGAACAAAACCCTGGGTGGCTCCAGTGCTGAGAGGGAGGGAGGCTGAGACATGTCCACCCACCTTTACTGTGGTCTGCCAGTCAGGAAATTGGAGATACACTGACACAGACATGGGCTGCGTTTCAGGTGCTCCAACTTGGTGGTGAGTGTGGAGGGAATTATGGTATTAAATGCTGAACTGTAAAATGCACTTTGTCGACTAGGTAGTAAAGAGATGATAAAGTCTCTGACCAGCCACTTAAAGCACTTCATTATTACTGAAGTCAGGACTACAGGTTGATAATCATTGAGGGAAGCAGGATGGGGTTTCTTTGGGACAGGAACGTAAAGAAAAAAAATGGTCCATCCAGCGTGCCATCTCCCTCTGATACTGGACTTTCTGTTTAAGGCTCTGTTTGTATTTTGGCACGAGGAAGATGGCAGCATGGTCGTTTCCCAAAAGGGGGACGAGATTGTGCCTTGTAGCTGTCCTTGACTGTGGTGTAGCAACAGTCCAGTTTTGGTGAAGTGGCTCAGTGTGTTAAGGCTCTGAGTTATGGATAGGAAGATCCGTGGTTCGAGCCCTAGCCCCACCAGGTTGCCGCTGTTGGGCCCTTGAGAAAGGCTCTTAACCCTGCCTGCTCCAGGGGCACCGTAAAAATGGCTGACCCTGCGCTCTGACTCCTGCCTACTAACCAGGCACTGGGATATGTAAAAAATAAAGAATTTCACCATGCAGTAATGTATGTGTGATGATTAAAGGCTGAACTTAACTGATGGGACAGGTGATGTGCTGATAAAAGTTTGGCTCTGTGCGTTTTTGGTTGGCATTGTTAAAGTACCCCACCACAATAAGCATCCCGTTGTTGAGGTGGAATATAAATGGCGCTGTTTATGACTGATGTAAACTCCCGAAAGTAAAAAGGATGACATTTAGGGGGGGGATCAGAGGAAAAAATGTTGTCACAGGCAGGGATGAACAGGAGTGAACCAAATTGCAAACAAATGTTTAGTGTGTAAGCGCAGCAGGAGTAGAGGAGAGAAGCCTCTCCTCTACTCCTGTGCATGAGAGTGAGTGTGTTACCAGTCTTTGTGGGAAAATCCCCGGTGATGTGAGCAGAAGCATGTTGATGACGTCAGGGAATTACCACAAACCCGAAAGTAGAGCACGAGATGGGATTTTCAAGAGATTGTGTATGTGAACGAAGGCAGAGTGTGCATTATCAAGGCAGCTGATCTCTGGTTAGTTAATCCGGCAGGGAAAGTGATCCTGAGAATGATGTTGAAGCGCTCTTGTCCACGTTCACGCAAACACAGACGTGTCCACAAAGCACAAACAATTCAATTCAATTCAATTCAATTTTACTTACATAGCGACTTTTAACAATGGTTATTGTCTCAAAGCAGCTTCACAAAATTAAATGAAAATAGAAGTGTTTATGAGTGAGAAAAAATGTGTTTAGATAATAATGAGATTGTTCCTGATGAGCATGCCAAGGGTGTCGGCGATGGTGACAAGGAAAAACTACCTGAGATGGCAATTAGGAAAAAAACTTGAGAAGAACCAGACTTGAAAGGGAACGAATCCTCATTTGGGTGATAACGGATAACAGGAATTATATAACGACATCATGTGTGTTAGGCTACTAGAAGTTCAATATAACAGAAATTGCCCAAGTTATCATGGAGTCCAATTCAGCACAGGAATGAGTCAGCAGGTGCAGAGGACAGAGGGAGGTCTGGATCCCTGGGAGATCAGGAGCAGCATGTTTAGGTCCAAACCTTCATGAAGCAGATTCCAGCTGGAGGTGGTCCTCCTTGAGTCTACTTTTAAACTGGTAGACTGTGTCTGTGCCCCGAACACTGTCTGGAAGGCTATTCCAAAGCTTAGGAGCTAAATATCAGGTCTATGTAACGCTCAACCCCCTTTCTAGATTTTGATATTCTGGGAACTACCAGAAGTCCGGAGTTTGCAATCTTAAGGAGCGTGGTGTCAGAAGACCAGCTAGATACGTGGGAGCTAAACAATTTAGAGCCTTGTACATAAGTAATGCTAGTTTGTAATTAAGCCTAAACTGAACAGGTAGCCAGTACAGGGATGATAGTACTGAGGTTATATGATTATATTTTTTTGATATAGTGAGAACCCTGGCAACTGCATTTTGGACAAACTGTAGCTTGTTTATTGAGGATGCAGGACAACCACATAGGTTTAGGGAGACAGCATGAATCAGGGTAGAAGAGAGAGGCGGGGTTAAAAACCTGAGAGGTCTGATGGTGGTTTCCAAGTCCAAACGTGAAGGCGAAAGATCCATAAAAGCATGGTCAGGAATATTTCTTTATCCAGCAGTGAAGGCAGAGAAATCCAGAAGCACGGTCAAAGTCGTTGATCAGGCGAGGTCATACACGTAGGGAGATACATGGAGAGAGATAATTCAAAGGGCTAGGCACGATACAAAATCCAGAAAAACGGGAAAGGTCGAACACAGAAATAGACCAGTAAGAGAATTTGCTTGGAAATGGGATGATAGGCAAGTAAGATACAGTGAGGAGTGAAGCTTTTGGCGCCCTTTTAAAGCCAAGAATAGATTAGTAACAGGTGCGCTCAGGTAATAAACCAAGGAAGAAGAGAAAACTTGGGTGAAGTTTTGACCTAAATGTACTGGGCTGGTTGTGCTGGCTCATGACATATGTAGCGTTAACCTATCATTAGAATTTCAGAAACGGAAAGTATTTTACACTCTTTGGTGGTATACAGGCCCTTCTCAAAAAATTAGCATATTCTGATGAAGTGCGTTATTTTCTGTAATGTACTGATAAACATTAGACTTTCATATATTTTAGATTCATTACACACAACTGATGTAGTTCAAACCTTTTATTGTTTTAATATTGATGATTTTGGCATACAGCTCATGAAAACCCCAAATTCCTATCTCAAAAAAATTAGCATATTTCATCCGACCAATAAAAGAAAAGTGTTTTTAATACAAAAAAAAGTCAACCTTCAAATAATTATGCTCAGTTATGCACTCCATATTTGGTCGGGAATCCTTTTGCAGAAATGGAGGCAATCAGCCTGTGCCACTGCTGAGTGGTTATAGGAGGCCCAGGATGCTTCAATAGTGGCCTTAAGCTCATCCAGAGTGTTGGGTCTTGCGTCTCTGAACTTTCTCTTCACAATATCCCACAGATTCAAAGCCATCCAAACAATTATTATGGGACTTTGTTTGGACTTGTTGAGAAGCCATAGACTCTTTTTTTCTGTCTGACACTTTGGGAGTTTTTTGCTAGTTTTTAAAAGTAGTTATGATATTGTAATATAAAAGAATCAGTAAGATACTGATAAGCATCTGTAAATTTTATTAGTTTTTCATCAAATTTTTGTTCACACATGGCAACATATAAAATAAATTTGAAAATTTTTCATAAAAAATGTGTGTGTTTTATGGAACTTATGCACTCATGATGTCCAAAATGACTGGTCATTGGAAATGAATAAGTAAGACTACAATTAGTTTAAAAGAATTTGTTCAAGCATAGTTTAAGCACATTTCTACACTTTCTCAAATGAGTTCAAGCACATTTCTACAGCCCTCTCCCACACCTAAACATGCAGGTGTCTTTCAGCAGACACAAACACACATACCCTTCTTAGGCCCTTTTTGGCTTTCATGGCAACTGCACGGGAACCTATCGACAAAATTATTTTTACCACAACTGGCACAGACTCCATTGCAACAGTTGTCATGAACATGACAAACTTGGAGGAGAAGTTGCTTCCAATACCTCGGTGTTCACATCACGCAGGACCTGTCATGGTCCTRTCACATCAACACCGTGGTGAAGAAGGCCAGACAGCGTCTCTACCACCTCAGACGCCTGAGAGACTTTAAACTGCCCTCTAAGGTGCTTAGGAACTTCTACTCCTGCACCATACAGAGCATCCTGACGGGAAACATCTCAACCTGGTTCGGGAACAGCACCATGCAGGACAGRMGAGCYCTACAGAGGGTGGTTCGATCAGCTGAACGTATCATCTGTACCAAGCTCTCTGACCTTCAGACGATCTACAACAAGCGGTGCTGGACCAAGGCCAGGAAGATAGTGAAAGACCTCAGCCATCCCAGCAATGGACTGTTCTCTCTGTTGCGGTCAGGAAAGCGCTTCCGCTCCCTGAAGGCCAACACAGAGAGACTGAGGAGGAACTTCTTCCCGCAGGCTATACGAGCTCTCAATCACAACACCACACAGGACCTAACACTCACACAATGGCACATTTTGCACACCTCGGGACTGCAAACTTTTTAACTTTTATTTTTTAGCAGGACGCACAATCCGTTTACACATGGAACATTTGCACAATTGCACATTTTGCACAGCCTACACATTATCCTGCCAATAACTGGACACTACATTCTGGACTGCACTGCATTTCTATTATATTTCATTTACTATATATATATTCTATTTTTATTAGATATTCTTTAACTTCTTTATATTTATCTTATTCTAATATTTTATTTTCATTTTTATTCTTATTCCTATTGCTGTATATTATGTAAATAAGTGTTTCTTTATTTTTAAATCGCATTTCTTTTTTTGCTGTAATATTGTAGGTCAACAGCAGTTGTATAAGCATTTCACTTCATATCTTACTGTGTATGACTGAGTATGGGACAAATAAAATTTGAATTAGAATTTTGAATTTGATTTGAAGGGTTTATGGAAACACCTAAAAAATATTGAAGCCTATTCAGGTGTGACGTTTTTGTGTGGTGTCTACAGATTCTGCAACCAATCCGTGTCCACTTTATGAGATGCGGACACTGGTCAGGCAATTTTTCATGCTGCAATGTCTTTGCAGACCTTTCATATTCTGTTACGTGTGATTTGCTTTGATGACAAGAGCAGCCTGCAGTCAACAAAACAAACTAGGAAGTTTGGCAGAATTGGGTGGAGCACCTGCCACAATCCAGGACCTGACATCACTGTTGATAAGCATATCATTGACTTTAAGCAGTATATGCCAAACAAACCATCTTAGTATGGTATAAAGATATGGGCACCATGTGATTTGAAGACCTTTTATACTATTATACGTGGAACATGCAATTGTACACAAGCAAACTGGCTGATGGTGTTCCTGTGGGGGGACACTCTCCAACAGCAACTTCYTCCAACAATCCAACAACAGTTTGGTGAAGAACAATGCATTTTCCAGCACGATGGAGCACCGTGCCATAAGGCAAAAGTGAAATTTTGGGTCCATGGCCTGGAAACTCCCCAGATCTTAATCCCATTGAGAACTTGTGGTCAATCCTCAAGAGGCGGGTGGACAAACAAAAACCCACCAATTCTGACAAACTCCAAGAAGTGATTATGAAAGAATGGGTTGGTATTAGTCACGATTTGGCCCAGAAGTTGATTGAGAGCAGCCCAGTCGAATTGCAGAGGTCCTGAAAAAGAAGCGCCAACACTGCAAATACTGACTCTTTACATTTATGTCATGTAATTGTCGATAAAAGACTCTGACATTTATGAAGTGTTTGTATTTATATTTCAGTACATCACAGAAACAACTGAAACAAAGATCTAAAGGCAGTTTAGCAGCAAACTTTGTGAAAACTAATTTTTGTGTCATTCTCAAAACTGTTGTCGTCCAAGATGGCGCCGGTGAGGTCGGCTGCCGCCACGTCTGCTCCGACCTACTTTACCTTGTTTTTGCTTTTTAAATTAATTTTCAATAATTTTAAACCAGGTAATTCATCACCATTGAGTGCACATCGCACACCTCTGCCTAGCATCCTGCTCGCCAACGTCCAGTCACTGGAGAACAAGCTCGATGACCTCAGAGCCAGGATAAAGTTCCAGAGAGACATTCGGGACTGCAATTTCCTCTGCTTCACCGAGACATGGCTGAACCCAGCGGTGCCGGACCACGCCATTCAGCCGGCCAAGTTCTTCTCAGTTCACCGCATGGACAGGACATGGGACTCAGGGAAGACAAGGGGAGGCGGCATGTGTTTAATGGTACACGATGGTACATCGTGTAATAATGGTACAGCTGGTGCAACAACGCGAGCGTTGTTCCGTTAGCATGCTCCTGCACAGCCAACCTGGAACTATTGACTATCAAGTGTTGTCCTTTTTATCTTCCTCAGGAGTATACATCAGTCATATATTCCACCACAAGCGGACACGGACACTGCCTTATGCAAGCTGCATGAGGCACTCACACAGCACCAGACTCAACACCGGGACGCCGAATTTTTATCAGCACATCAGCTGCCCAAACAGGGGCGAAAGGACACTGCTACACAACAGTCAAGGACGGCTACAAAGCACAATCTCGTCCACCATTTGGTAAATCTGACCGTCTTGCTCATGCCAAAATATAAACAAAGGCTCAAACAGGAAATTCCGGTTCAGAGGGAGGTCACGCGCTGGACGGACCAATCGGTGGCCGCACTACAGGACAGATGCACTCGATGACGCCAACGTGTTTACGGAAGTGGTTGGGGGTTCATCGGGAAACTAGTGGATGATAACGTACAGAAAATGACCAACAGAACGTTTCCCAATCAGAAGCCATGGGTGGATAAAACCATCCGCAACTCTCTGAGATCTCGCACCGCTGCCTACAACGCAGGACTTGCATCGGGGGACATGGACTTGTTCTAGGCTGCGTCATATAACGTCCGAAAGGCGGTGAAAGAGGCGAAGTCGTGCTACGGAAGGAAACTAGAGTCACAGCTCCAACAGAGTGACTCTAGGAGCCTGTGGCAGGGACTAAGAACAATAACGGACTACAAAGCACCAACATCCGGTATGACRAACGCGGACAAGACTCTGGCGGACGAGCTGAACACATTCTATGCTCTCTTTGAGGCTGCAGCTAAAGACACTAGCGATGCTAATGCTAGCGGCGCTAACGGCTACAGACAGGAAGTCACTGCCAGCACYGGAAACGCGTTCATCATCTCCGAGCATGACGTGAGGAGAGCSTTCAVGAGAGTGAACACCAGGAAAGCAGCAGGACCAGACGGCATCTCAGGTAGAGTCCTCAGAGCCTGCGCAGACCAGCTAGCACCTGTGTTCACAGAGATATTCAACATCTCCTTAGCATTTCACTGCATATTGTACTGTGCATGACTGTTTATGTGACAAATAAAATTTGAATTTGTACATCAGTGGGCTACAATGGGAGACAACTCACCTTTTTGAGTAGATGAAAAGCGTTCTTTTTCATAGTGCGCTAAGGGTGTCTGACGCGGTGCAGGTGAATCGCTTGAAGGTGGAAGTACTTACCCTCTGCATTAAAAGAGGATGGCTTATTAAAGATGATTATCAAATGTTGTTTTTTCCAGTTTAGTTGGGTTTTATTTTTTCTCTTTCTTTTGGTGATCTGCTCATGGTTGTTAGGTTACATATGGCCTGTGTACTGCTGATCACCGATTGCTGAATGCATTACTGGTCCGGGGTTGCCCTGCTATTGTTGAAGGCATAGTTGGGCTTGTGGCTATCTGTGTCTGTGATTTCTTTTTGGCTGGTGCTGTGAAGTGTTCTAGTGCAGCTCTCGAAGGCCTCTAATTTTGACACCATCGCTTTAGTGAGCATTCAGCTTAAAATCACCATTTAATATTTCTTTGTTCTTTTGTTTACTTGTTACTTTTTTTTTTTGGTGCTTTACATATTGTGTTTATTTCAGTTTAATTTGGATGTCTTCTCATTTGTATGTGTATGACACAAAAGTGCACCATTAGGAACTTCACTTCTAGCCTGCCCCTGCCGGAGACAAACCTGTGCCTGTAATTTCTGTTCTGTTTTGTTCTTCTTTTGTGAGTTTTTTTGTTTGTTTGTTTTACTGTTTCTTTATTTGGTGCAGTATACAGAGTGCCTTCTATGAACTATACTGTGCTTGAAGTACTTAATACTTGGCATTGATTGCCATTGGGTATTTTAATTATTTATTGTGAAAATTTAAATTAAGTTTTATACATTGTCCACATGTCTCTCTGGGTCACTTAGCCTATAAACCTGTGTCCCTTATTTCGGTCCTTTTCCTGTTTTACTTCGGATGGCGTAATAGGTCTTATTTGGGTGTTTTTTAAAAGAGTTTACATCATTTCCCCTCCCAAAGTTTTGCCAACCATAGAAGCTGTGTGTGTGTGGGGGGGGGGGGTGATGGAGGAAAGTGGAGCTGAAAAATTATGCAAAAACAAGAAAGAAATTTAGAGATGCTGTAAAATGCTTCAGATTAACAGATTATGCCTTTGGCTTGAGGGAAAGTTCTGACAGCTCTAGCCTTATGGTCAGGGATAGCGAGCAGCTGGGTCAGTGATGATGAACCAGCATTAGCTCGTAGTAGTAAATTAGTTACTTATTTTAACTATTTTGGTAGTCAATATTAATTGAAAATCATGCCAAGAAACATTATTTTTAATTAATATTGACCATGATAATTATTATTAGCACGCTAGCAGCTTACCTGTTCAGTCGATTGACATTCTTTTCACTCTGCTCAGGTAGCGAAGGAGAGTGTTGTTGATCAACAGCAGACAACAGGGTTCATCATCAGTGACCCTGATGCACATTCATCTTACACTGATGCGTAGTACAGTATATCTTATACTGCATCAAGATGATCCCCACTGACTAACTAAAATATTGTCTTTTTAGTTTTATATGTTTGTCTTAATGTTCCTTCCTGTTTTTTTTTTGTTTTTGTTTTACAGTGATACTTCAAATAAATGGTTAAATAGATTTATTTCTGTATTGTGTTATATTTTTATACTAGAAAGTGGTGTTAAAAATTACTCTCCACATTAATGAGCCAGTGTATTATAATGTGGAATGTGGTGGGCTGCTGTGGGACACTTTTTGGTCCCAGTCCGCCCCTGGTTGCTGCAATTGGAATTTTTTGTTTGTTTGTTTGATATGCAAGAAACTATAGCCACAAGTCAAATTAACTCTTTAAGTTTAAGATTTAACTATAGATTTAAAATCAAATGATTGGAGAACATAAACTATTTACCTTTATTCTCTTCCAAATTTCTCCTTAGTGTTTCTCCATCTGTCTTTGATGTGTCTTCAGTTAAATAATCCTGATGTCTTCTCAGTGTAGTTTTCCTCGCTTGTAGGTCTGTTCCTTCAGTCTCCTTCAGCAGAATATCTATTTTCCCCAAAAGCTGGAGAACGTGATTTTTATCAAACGCAGATATATCCTGTATTCTGTGGTGTCTCACTTCACATTCACTGATGACTCCATGATCTTTACCTGTAGTTATCACTATTGAGCGTTCCCTAGACAGGGGGCTGTAAGTCTCCAGTGTGTTTCTGACTCTGTCATGTCGCTCATGTGTGATTGTTCCTGACTGAAGCACTAAAAAAAACACATGAGGTCCAGGATCAGCGAGAGTTACGCTCTCTTTTACTCTCTGAGTCAGTTCCTCCTGAGAGAGCTGAGGGTTATAGAGATGTGGAGTGTTGATGATGGTGATGTTTCTTCCCTCCACCTGACCACTGGCTCTCTCACAGTGCAGCTTTACTGATGAAGGAACTTCAGTCTGAAATACAGATCTGCCCATGATGAAGTTTCCCACTCTGTTGGTCAGGAGAACATCTTCCCCCAGAAGTACAATTCTCACATCAGACACTGGAACATGATTAGGAAAGAAAATATGAACTATCTCTGTCCTGGATTAAACAGCTAAAGTTACAGTTAGTGAAAAAAGATGTCTATATTAGATTTATCATATATTCATTTCAGTATATGACAATATCTTGCCTGACAGCAGTGGAAAGTGTGAATATAAGAGTTACAATATCCTTCCTCGCAGCTCAAACCAATCTTGTCATTTACCTCTGACATGACTTATCAACAAAGTGTTTCTATCTAAAGAACTGTTTCTCATATGGGATTTTTTGCATTTCGGTTTTACAAATTCTGTTCCAGACTAGAGACTGTTGTGTGTGACAATCCCCCAGAGGATAACAGTATCTAAAATGCTACACTGACCCATCTGAAACCAACACCAAAGCAAAGTTAAAGTCACTAAGATCAGGCTTTTTGCTTCATGTTGTTTCATGTTTGATGTGAGCATTAGCTGATGCTCTTGGGATGTATCTGCATGATTTTATACAATGTTCTGCTGCAGCATGATTGGATGATTAGATAACTGCATGAATGTGCAAACTGAACACTGAATTGTTAAATATTGTGACAATTAAAAAACTAAGGACCATTTCTGAACAGTACTGTTTTAATAAGGCTCTTAAAAAGTATAATAGTCATTCATTTATATAATTATAGATTACAGGTTCTCGCAGGATATTGTGTCATCAATGATACTCACTTGAGGGAGGTACAAGAGGTATGCTCTGGCATCTCTGAGGGTGACATAAATCTGTGGGGAAAAATTAAACCTGTTAAAAAAATTTAAAATTACAGGGGGTAAAATGTAAAATAATACATTAATAAAAATTCATATAAATAATACATCAAATATATATTTACATACTTTAATTGTTTGGCTTTTCATATCAGTGGACTGCAAAAATATCCTATTATATTAGGCTTTTTTCTTATTATAACAGCAACAGGTGAGTCTAGGAATAAACACTTGGCTAAAATGATTTAGACACAAACTTTGTAACTGTAGACCTTTTTGTGGCTTTGGGCAGACACAGGCACAAACCACATAGGAAAGCCCTGAATTAGTGCTTGGTTATTTACAGAGGTGAAGAGGAGGAATCCTGCGGGGTGTTCTGTTGTTGTGCTGGAGCCATAAGGCATGACTCCTTGAGAGACAGTCTGCATTGCCATGATGTGTCTGCGTTCAGTGGTGGACCTCAAATCCTGCAGTGGGAGAAACCAATGGTGTCCTTAGCTCAAACCATCCCCTGGAGAGGGAGTAGTGCACATGTGGTGACCCATGTGCACAGGGAGTGTGCAAGATAATACTTCAACTCTGTGCAAGATCAAATCCCACTGCATGATTTGAGAGCCCATCTCAGAGGCATCAGTATTGATGAGGAAGGGCCAAGTTAATCATAATGGGTAAGCTGGTGAGATCTTGTTTAATGACCTGGAATGTCTGCTTTGTCCACTCCATCCATTACACCCACTTCCGTTGGCCCCTATTTAGTCAGGTCGGAAAACAAGGATGCTACAGAAAAAAAAGACAGGGATAAAGCATTTGTAATATCCTGCTAACTGGTTTCTAAGACATCTAACTTTCTTTTCCTGTCGCTTCAGGACTACTTCGCCAATACAATATCCAAGGTACTGTGCCTCAATCAGTCCCAGATAACATTTTTCATGATGTTCATGATGAGCCCAGCCCTCCAGAGAGCACCAGCACCTCCAGTCAACCACTAGAGCTTGACCAATGCTACATGGTGGTAGTCAAAGAGGAGAACCTGGTACTGCCAGTACAATAATATAACCAGTGGTAGTGCTGATGGCAGGTTTGAGTCATGCCTCTGGTTGCCTCTGAGTCTGCCAAATGATTTTTACAACATCCTTCCAACAGGATATGATATTGACCCTTTGGGAATGTTTTTGCATATGGCCTTTTAGAGCAGGACAGCTTCAGTGTATTGGCTGGTAAACTCTACAATGACCAATAACTATGGGCTTCCTCTGGGATGTTTTCTGGCATACCTTAAGCAGAACTTTTTAATCTTGGCCTTGTGATCAGGCCTGTAGAAACAGCCCCAGATTTTTTTTTCAGCCATCTTCTTTTTTTTTAATAAAATTTGCTCTCCATGGTGGCCTGCCAGTTATACTCACATTCACTCCACCCAAGTCGTCATCCCCATCCTGAGCCAGACAAGAGCAGTAAAGCTTGGAGGTATTGGCAGTGGGACCTTGATTGGCTGTGCTTCCTTCACAGAACCACTTTCTCCATTAGGAATAAGACAAGATGTATCTTTATTAATCCTAAGGGAAAATGCAGTCCCGCACCAGCATTAAACAGCACTGTAAACAGTAATCATCTTTACAAAGTGATCACTTTAACAAGAAAAACAGACAAAGGCTAAAATTACTCAAAGGTCATTGTAAAAGTAGAAAATAAGTTAAACAAAATAATCCATAATAATCCATAGATATTAGAGTAGTGCCTTTGGCACGAAAACTGTTTTATTTGCAGAGAGTCATAATGGAGCGTAATTTTCGTGATGCATTCTGACTAATATTCTCAGACAAGTGAAAACAGTAGGTTATTCTTTCTCTCTCTCTCTCTCTCTCTCTCTGCGCATGCGCTTGGTGTGAGTGAGCGTGCGGAAGGCTGTTTCTCGAAAAACTGTTTATTTATTTATTTAGAGAATGTTTTCACTTAAATATATAAGGTTTAAAGTGAGAGAGAGAGAACGAACAGGCACCATGGCCTCTGAGGCCGGTGTGGAGACTTTGCCTCTCCGGCATGGTGTTAGATGTGTCCGGAGGATGGCGTGCTGATGGAGGACGTTTGGTTGGTGGTGGGGGAGCGAATCGGCTGTGAGAACATCTACTCTGCCTCTCGTGGTGGTGTTTGTGAACAAGGTTGACCTCATGAGCGCACTGACGCGGAGCGGAATCTGTGTGAGCGGAGCCACGGTTAAAATCACCCCTCTGTCTGCGGTAGTCATTTCTAACGTGCCTACATTCATAAAGGATGAGGTCATATTGAAGGAACAGGCCCGTTTCAGGAAGTTTGTCAGCCCCATGAGAGCTATCCCTCTCGGGTATAAGAGCTCCAACATGCGCCCCATCCTGTCTTTCTGCAGGCAGGTGCTAATGGTTTTAAATGACGAAGATCAGACACTGAATGTGAACTTTAAGTGTAAAGAGGGGGGCAGCTCCTATACCATCTTTGCCACCATGGTGCTTCGAGTGCGGGGATGTGGGACACAAGAAAAAAAATACAGCGGCAGCGGTGCAAGGACAGCCAGCCAGAGAACACTGGAGAGGCGGAGCCCACAGCGGGCCGCAGCAACACACCGCAGCCGTGACTCGAACAGGTCAGGCCTGAACACACCACCACCAGAGAGACACCGCGCCAGGGGCAGAGAACAACACTACTATACTCACACTGTGTACAGTATTCACAGACAGTGACCCCACACCTAACGCCGACCACACCCCAAAAATCTGCCCAGAAGAGGTACAGCAGCCACAAACGAGCACAGAACCACCGACACCAAAAAAGAGAAAAACCAGAAGGAAAAGAGA
Organism: Clarias batrachus; assembly: GCA_003987875.1. Classification (NCBI taxonomy): domain Eukaryota; kingdom Metazoa; phylum Chordata; class Actinopteri; order Siluriformes; family Clariidae; genus Clarias; species Clarias batrachus. The sequence continues at coordinate 201 of QMIH01002752.1, read as the reverse complement.
GGAGCCGTCCACTACAGAACACACCAGTATGTGTGTATATATGTGTACAACCCGCAGTCAGACCCTCAGTGAAGTAGCTGCGTGCAGCACAGCAGATTCACACCAAGACATAACCATAGACATCCAGGAACAAGCACACCGATACCTACAAGAACGTCTCGGGTTACTTGACTGTAACCCTGTTCCCTGATAAAGCGGGAA
>QMIH01002751.1:23790-38040 GCA_003987875.1 Clarias batrachus | reverse complement strand
TCATGCACAGAGACCCAGAGGCAGGAATTGAACTCAGACCCTCCACTACTATAGTCAATTTATACTTTATACTTCAGTCCTCCCTGAAGTACCCCCCGCGCCTCCCGCAGTTGTCTGTCATTTAATAATGTAATAACCAAATGATTTTCATTCATAATTGATTTCCGATTGTTGCCATTTCATGTCAATGAACATCGATCGTCCAAACCTCCAGACAGGTTTTGTACTGAGTATGTTTTTATATAATGCATATATAGTGTCTGTCATTGTTTTTTTTTTTCTTTGTTCTTGATAAACACTTTTAATAAAGTTGATAAGAGAAAAAATCTAATTCAGAAAGTGGAAACTTGTCCGTCCTCTATACTTTCCCACTTTAACTCCGACTGTCAGAATGCAGCGAGAATATTTATTATGCACTTACGCTTACCCACATGTACACTCTTCCCGACCCGTATGCATCATGCCTGCCGAATCGAGCGTGGGACGCATGGTGGCTTTAATCTTCCCTGTCTGAACACAACCTATTTGGAGTGCACTCTAAAGCATTAATAAAAAATAAAAACCTTGGGCATGCTTTTAGTGCATGTAAGTGRATTCCTGATGTGTGTGTGCGTGTATGTGTGTGTGTGTGTGTGCGTGTTCATTGTTTAAGACAGGGCACGTGTCATGCCKCATATACAGTATGATGATATGTAAATACAATTGAAATAATAGAGTGAGCACTTTGATGTTTTATTGAGGTCCAGCACATTCAATCCATCACTTCAAAAACTCTTGTCAACTTTTATGATGCAACACTGAATTTATTCACATTACACAAACACACACACACACACACACACACACACACACAAATGCAAGATCTTTCTTTTACTTYTTGCTTTTMCTTTCATATTCCGTACAATTTATTTATTGAATTATGTAAATACGGCGCTCTGTGTATTCAGACGCCTTTCTATCAGAGCAAGCGTTAAGCAGCTCCTCAGTGAGATCGGACCGGACGGACTGGCCTTCATTCCCTAATGAGCATTATTAGCGCGTGACCCTGTTGCCCTTCAGTTCACAGGTTGTCCTTACTTGGAGAACTTTCAAAACCCCTGCAAACCGGGAAAGACCCCACAGCAGAAAGACACTTGTTGAAGTTGCGCGGATCCTTGCGCTAGCCCATTTTTCCTGATTCCAACACCACACCWTTGAGATAAATCCCTTTGATACTGTAGATACTATAGTGCAGGGGTCTCAAACTCAGTTCCTGGAGGGCCGCAGCCCTACGGAGTTTTGTTCCAACCCTGCTCCAACATACATACCATGTAGTTTTCAAATAAGCCTTAATGACTTGTTTAGTTGGATCAGGTGTTTTTAATTATGGTTGGAACAAAACTCTGTGGGGCTGCGGCCCTCCAGGAACTGAGTTTGAGACCCCTGCCATAGTGGGTTCGAGGTAACATGACAAGCGGACAAGCTTTTTCTTTTCTTTCCTTCATGTAACGTCTAGAAAGAAAAAAGGGAGGCTGAAGWGTAAAGATGGACCTACCTTATTTTAAGCTAACCTGTTCCAGAATATTAAATGCAACTATGAATGGATAAAAGGTGTGATAGATCATTGTTTAATTACTGAACAACTATTAGYATTGGAAAACTGCAGTCCTATATGAGAACTAAAACCCTCCTGCATGTGCTGCTATTCTTACAAGACTCTAAATCTAGCTAATCTTGTGTATCATGCAACATCTCCGTACTGGTTGGGAACTTGTTCAAAGTCTTTGGACTGTGGGAGGAAACCCAGTACAATATAATCGGGAGAAAATGCCCACATATAGGCTACAGTAGAATATTTCCAATTGGAATTTTTTATTCGAAATTTTACAAATTCTCATCACTTTAATGTGAGGAATTAAATTGTTCTGAATACGTCATGGTGATATATTTCAGGCTTGGTTATGAATCTTATCCCTCGTTCCCCTGATCCATGTCATCATCCGCTCGGTTATACTGYGCGGCGGTTCAGTGAAGCGGCGAACCACCTGATGGAAATTTATCCCATGCTCCAGTGCTATCTGGAGTTTAAAAAAARWTTTTTTWWAAMCTAATTTCATCACTGCGCTTGCAAAAGTATTGGTACACGGACTATTCCCAAGTTCTGTCCCAATCCTCAGGGAAGGTATTGCACATCACTGCCTGAAGGCTTTGCATGCAAATGATTTAAATGAGTCAGACATTACATCACACCATGCCAAGATGCAAGACTTTTTTTTTTTCTTTTTTTCTTTTTGAGGTTTGTAGAAAGTCGATTTGCATATATTGACAATTCAAGTGAAGCTCCAATTCTAAAGGAATGAAAATCTTAGATTGGACAAAGGCTGAGAAATAAAGAGACACAAAACACAAACATCTCAATTTCCAAGTTTATTTTCCCCTATTGTTAATATCCAGGCTTGGCTTTTTCACGAAAAATTGCAAAGCTATAAAGTGATTAAACTAAAAACAGGCTTAGAAAGAGAAATCCGTGAACATGTTGAATCAATTAGTTTTTTTTTTTAATGGACAAAAACGTTAAAGTATCMGTTCAAAGTCAAAACAAGGGACAAAAATCATTTGCAGAARAAGAATGTGATGTGTTACAAGATACTGTAAGTCATTCATTTTGTTTAAGATCGAGCTGAACACTAAGAGTTACTATAAAGTCTCTTCTGCATTCTATAGCACGAGGCAGGAACTTGGCACAAAGCGGCACACTTACAGTACTGTAGCAAGGAAAAAAAAAAAGTGCTTGGCCCCGGCAGATCATCGGCRGATTGATGAATAAGAATGTGAGTCTTCAAGAAGGTAAAGTGGCTCATCTTTCCCCTGCTGTCCAATATGAGATACATACAGTAGAATCGTTTCTCTTGTGCTGAGAGTCAGTAAAAGCTGCTATGGATCGTGGGGTGATTTTCCCGCACCGAGCTTCGCATGATGTACAGGAGTCACATGGTTCTCAGGGGCAGTTCATTTTGCTCCGGATCAATTATCTAATCATCTCCGGTGTAGTGCATGTGCCAAAGAGCTCAGTCAATAAGCAGATCGATCCCGGCCCAGGCTGAGATCTCTGCCCAGTGAAAGTCTGCACTCATACAGTATACAGTATGTGCTCGGTGAGTATGTGAGGCGGCGGAGTTTAATGTCTGACGAGACATTACGAGAGTAATGTTGCAGTTTGTGAAGATTAACTGCGACTCGATATCGATAATATGACAGCAGTCTTTTATCGCAACCAGCGGTATTTGTGTTTGATGTTTAATTGTAGTCACATTAAACCTTATAGATCGTCCACGAAACAGGATTTTGTTATCACTTACGTTATCGCATCTAAAAATGGCTGACTTTCTTGTTTCTCGCCTTATCTCGTTATGTTACATACCGTAAAAACTGCAAAACCTAAACCCGTCTTAAAACTTCCTCAMGTTACAGCTATACTGTACGTCTGAGTGTTACTGCTGACACTGGAGACTCCTTCCATAATTCTTGTCTCGCCTCGTCTTCTTGGAGGTTACCGATGGCTGGCATCCACCATGTTGCGATACTGCCACCTTCTGGTTTTGGTCTCCCTCATCTTCCTTTCAGATTGAATCGTCTTTTCCGGTCCCACTGCCCTTAAGTAACCCATTCAAATACGTTCTTCCTCTTTCTCCATTTCCAGTGTACTCATCCTTTCCAAATTCCCATCGCTCAAACACCCTCTCTCACTCTCTCATGACACAATTCCTCTTCTCTTGTTTCATCATTTTTTTTCTTTACAGAAAACTCCACTACATCAGCAAAAACATCATAAWTGCTCCTGGGTAATGTGTTACCATAGAAACATACTATGACGTATTAACATAAACTGCAGTGTTTTTAAAGCATTCGGCATTGCCTTGTTATATCCAAATATTCAGTGATTCTATTTAATTGTTACCTGACTCATTTCTTTATTTCATTCTTGAAATCGATCTGCTCCGCCTCCATTCGCAATAGTCGTGCCGAGCTCCACGAAACACAAGGCAACACAAAGAGGCATTTCTGTTTAAAGTGGTGTTTTTGGCATGGGTGTGGCTCAGCTGGAGTAACGGTTTGAGCACTTTGCACGTTTTTTATTGCAATTATGATTCACATTAAAGCAACAGAAATTTCGACAAATTACAAACAGCTCCTTTAAACTATGTCCTTAACAATTTCCCTTCCATAAGCACTTCACGGTATATACTGTACAAAAATCAGCAAGTCCAGAGAGGTCTTTTTTAAATGCACAATTAACTCTTAAGTGTTTCGCATTTACGCCTCTTTTAGTGTCTTTAAATGTACTGTGCAGATCATTTCCTTCCTTCCTGCTGTTAACCTCAGGGCACACACACACTACTATTATGTTTTTTATAATGATTATTCTTGGCTCGTGGCTTTAGCTGCTAATTAATGGATGGGTTCAAGGACTCATTTTCCACAATAGGTTTATTAGAAAAAAAAAACAGTTACAAAGTCAATACATTAGCATTTTTCTTTCTTCAGTAAAAAGAGACATATAATTGAAACATAATTAAAGAGCATGACTAATGTCCAGAGCGATGCAGTGATTGGTTTGGCTAACATGTTTACGCCAACATGATCATAATACTTATTATCATGATCATCACCGTGATTAACACTGGCATCGCAACACTTGCCAGCATGACCATACATGGGAAAAAAAGGGTACGAGTGTATGCTGTGCTCGTTGGCTGATGTTTGAGAGATATTTGTGAGTCAGCCATGGAGTGTTGCTTAACGAGCGCGGTGCAGGGAGGTAAAAAAAAGTACGACGAAGCGTACTTCAATCAGAAAAAAAAAACAGAAAAAACACTGCCCTATTGAAAAAAAGTCCAGCTTACGAAAACAACGTATTTTTTTAACATTTGAAATTTCAAGAACCGTTTAATAAAAAAAGAATTTCAAATAATTAAAATTATGGCCCTATAATAATAGCTAATTATCCTTATTATTTTCATTATTTGAATCTTTCCCAGGCAGCACCTAAAACAAGAAACCCTGTTGGACTATACCAGCAATTTATTCTTTGCAAAACTCTTTCCTCACCCCTCACCAGCTTCTGTTCGATTCTGATGGAATTCTTCAGTTTGGGTGTACTGTATGGGCCTTTGGATGTAGAGGCAGAAACATACATCTGCTTTACCGTAATTCAATAAGACAGTGAATATTCCTGCTGTGGAGATAATGAGGCAAAATGGGAATCGCTTCTTCAACTGCACCTTCAATTTATCTCCACATGAATTATACAGATCCTGCAGGAGGGGGAAAAAATGTGACAGAAGGCTCTTGTGTACTCGAGATTTGAAACATGAGACCAAAACCCCTCCGTCAACCCAAAACCAAATGAGATCATAAGATCCTGCTGTCCCAGCACTGGCTCGTATGGTGCCGGCAAGCCAGCTAGCATTGTGCTAATCATTTTTTTTTTTGTCTAATCCAGCAACCAGGATTACTAAAAATGAGTTATCATAAGATCTTATCATTTAAAACTGGCTATTGTTATAGTAGTGCCAAAATCAACAAGCTAACTAAGATTAGACTATTATATTATTTCATATTGTGTAATTGTTCAGTGCAATTGGTTCCTCTGGATTTTAGCAAGGGGGCTGAATATAAATGCGTGCCAAACTTTTCATATTTTGACTGGTAAAAAAAATATAATTTATCATTTTTCCTTGCACTTTGTGCTAGTCTAGCCAAAAAACATTTACATTTGTAGTTGCAACGTGATGAACTGTGGAAAAGTTCAAGGGGTATGGATACATTTGCAAGGCACTGTAGTCTATATTGCTAACAAGTAAAACCTTCATTCAGGGTCGCTAGCACTACTGTAGGGGTGTAAGTCTGTAAATAAGGTCAATAAAATCTTTAATGAAATTRGAAAAAAGAAAACAATAGACTGTCATTGTATACACTAGCTGCCTTGTCTCATGAGACTGACTTCTATTTCTCCTAAAGTTGACTTGGGAGAAACAAAGAGACATAACTGAGACACAACMCGAGACATACAATTWCGAGAAACATTTGAGAAATCTGAGCTGTAATGTAATGTACATGAGAAACAGAACTGTACAGTATTTCAAGGAGAAGCAAATGAGCCATATATAAGACCATAATGAGATTAAAACCAGATATAAATGAGATGCATAAAACACAAATGAGAAATATTATAGTTTCATTGAACATATAAAAAAATAATCCTTAATTAACAGCATACAGTGTAATACATTTACAATTCACACAATATAACAGACACCAGCAAAATCTGGCAAACCAAGACACTAAATGATACMAAATGTCACACAAGCTGATATACGTGTGACACTGCTTAACTCCAGGTATGATTTATACAGGAGTTACACAAAGGCCACAGCATTGTGACAATCTTCCAGTGAAAAGAATCAGTCAAAAAGGAGATTTTTTTNCTGTATGTAAGGGCTACAAGAACGGGCCAAAGCCAGGAAAAGTTCTTTCTCAGCGGCTACATCAGTCTTCTCTTATGGTGGATGTCCAACAAGTTTGTCCAAAGTCAACAACTCCTGAAGTTGCACATTAGTATCTAATGGAACAAAAAATATATTAAAACATTTGAGATTTACCTAAACACTAATCAGCTACTGCATTCCCAACTTTCTGACGGTTGAGAGGTGGACTTGCACTTCCTCATGGGCTGGTGCTTACCTGACTGATGATGATGTGCTCATCAAGACTCCGGAACATTCTCCTGCATTTTCGTTGTTGAGATTCTTGTTCTCCTCAAAGGTTTTAGTTGTCATGCTTCAGAAAAGAACCCAGTTAAAGTAGTGTATATAATTACCAAGATAACCTTTGCACAAACATATTGCTCTTTATTTATAGGATATAATTACCTGTTGACTCTAAAATTACATGTTCTGGAAACTACTTTTAAACACTGAACACTCTATAATAAAAACTACTGGTTTTCAAAAACTGATGCAGTAACATTAACTTACTATAAATTAAAAAAAATTAAACGGTAAAAAAATAACTTTATGTCAAACCACACTGGTTAACTTAGGACATCCCTAATAATAATTCTGTAACCTACCGATTGTTTTTTAGCATAAAAAAAAAAAAGCATAAAAAGTCATTACCAACCTACATATCCACATATCTTCAGTGAACACATGGTGTATTACCCAGTTACTTCCTTGGGTACTTTATTTTTGCAATTCTAAAGCAGAAAGTTTAAATAATTTGCACATTGCAGTGTTTCCCACAGGTGTGAAAAATACCTGCAGTGGTAACAGAGCGGGCCACATTACCTGTAGTGATCTATTGTACAAAACTAACAACAAATATGTACTGTATGACCTTTAACATAATATTTTGATCTATTTTATTTTCGATTTATTTCAGCGATCCAACCATCTACCCGTACGTTAAGAGTAAGATGAAGTATATTAAAAAAAAATACTAAACACTCTTTAGTGTAGATGGCACTGTTTGTCAGATAACCATAGCCCTTAAACCCCAAAGCATTTTTAGCCATTCTTTGCATTATTATATTTGAATAAATATACTGTATATGAGTCAGGATTGTTCAATATAGAGTGAAATTTTTTTAGCACAATATATTCTTCAATGTAAAGAACTAGCTAGGGTCACTAGCAAACTAGTTAACGTTAGGCTTAATATATATAGTGCAAACTAGTAACTAGTACCTCTACCAAGATAGCTAACATTAGGCTGAGTATTTTATTTTGTTTAAATTGGCACTCTAGAGTCATTAACAAGTTAGATGAAATTAAGGGGCATATTATATTTGTGTTAAACATGTGCTCAAGGTCACTCACAAGCCAGCTAACCTTAGTCAACAAATTAATTTTGTTAAGCAATGGCAAAAGCTGCTAGCTACAGTAGTTAGCTAACCTCGCCCTGAACAGTATATTGTCTAAACATGTATCCAGGGTTACTTACAAGCTATGCAGGTTGAAAAGAATATTGTTCCAGTTGCTTAGATCACTAGCAAGCTAACTAACATTAGGCTAAATCTAGCTTAAAAAGCTAGCTATTGTTAGCCTGAAAGTTATATTGTGTGAATTGGTATCTACGGGCTGCTAACAGCCTACATAATATCAGTTTAAATACAGTATTGGTTTGTGTAAAAGAGTAGCCTAATTAATATTATGCTAAATATCTATACAGTGGTACGTCAGCAAAAAAAAAGAAGAAAAAAAAGAAACACACACACACACACACAAATACACAAACTCGCTTGACTTGTTAGCTAATATGAAGTCTACTGTTATATTCCGTACAGTACATAAGTGAATAGCCTAGCATGTTTGCTAACATGCTAGTTATTGTATTGTATAAAGTAGTAGCTAAGGTCGCATCTGGCCAACTATGATGAAACCAAAACCACAAACTATTTTACAGAAAAATGACATTTGTATAATTGAATGAAAAAATATTCTATTTAATACTGTAACAGCCTCAAGCATTGTGSTGGATCATTTCCCCGTTTAGTTACTTCASTTTACTCAATCACCTGAGCTGTATTCAGCCTCATGGGCATCTCAATGCTGCCTGATTACACACCTTTACTGCACATCTGCCAGACACTGGAGTGATTGTGTTTGTTCAGGCATATTGAGAGAATCATCACGTGTAAAGCTGTGTTCAGAAATTCTAATAGAGGCCAGTTAGAGCCTCGGATCTTTCACATGAGATCCGAACGCGGTGATTAACCTGCAATTATTCAGAGGGAACTGCTATCCAGCTGGACCTGCGGGGGGGGGGGGGGGGGGCTGTAATTGATGCCGAAAGGTTAACGCTGATGACGTCTCAGTATTGGCATGAACGCATGAAGACGCGCAGATAGAGCGGGACTCGTCTCTAAAAAAGAGATTAAATTCCTGGATGTGAAACGCTATAGCATTTAATGCTTGCAGTTAATCAGGGACCGTGCGCCGTGTTCCTTGTTTCATAGAGMTGTTGCTTCAAGCCTGAATGCGTTAAGATGAGATGTAGATTTTGATTAGTTCCCTGTTTTCACACCACTGCAAATTACCCATGATGGGAATGTTGTGTTTTTTACCATAAATGGATGAAATCGTCCATTAAACAAGTTAGTTCATAAGTGTAAAGCTGCCGTTTTCTCACCCGCTTCTCTCTCTCTCTCTCTCTCTCTCTCTCTTTTCTCTCAACACTAATGAGGCAAAAAATACAGCTTGTTACGTCACTGAGCATATTCTCTATCCTGAAGCATCAACACCAGAGACTCCTTTCTTACATATTACGTAAACATCTCCTACACACGTTTTTCAAAATTTCAATGTATCCAACCACCAATCAGTAACTCTGAAAATCCTCTGATTTGCACCTGCACTGCTTTCAGAGCCGCTGTTCCACGAAATCGATCGTCTCCCTTTATGGAACTTTGATGTGAGAATTCTGAGAAACCGTTTCCTTTCACTGTTTGTGAATGACGCATGCGAGTGCCAGATATTGTAGATATTTCATCCTCATAAATAAGCGTGTGATTCTGTGAAACGTGCTCCCTAAGTGATGTGTGAGCATTCACAGGAAGATCCCGAGCTAAATGAAAAACATGCGGTAGCCTGCGTGTGATTGATTGCTTAAAGGAGTGAGAGGCAAACAGGAACGGAGAGAATATTATAATTATTTTAATGCATCATGAAGATATCATAGGGGGTTTATGAATTATGTGTTACTCCAACTGGATAGAACCAAGTTGATTGGTTGATTGATTGATTGATTGATTGATTCATTATGCGTTGTTCAGAATACCAGCCCAACTCAGATTTTTGGCATATCCAGATTCATTGGGTAAAGATCGGTAGATCGGTCTGAACGCTCTACACACTAAAATCAGATTTCAATTTGGCCAGCCTCAATCCGATGGGGAATCCGATGGGCAAACCCACTTATGGAAGAAATTGAGATGGAAAATTATCATTTTGTTAAAAGTTAACTTGCTGTGGATTAGGAGGTTGCAGAATTTTTTTCCCTCTTCCGCTTTTGGTGCTATTACTAATAAGAATATTTTTTTCTGCGTAGCTACATGACCTGTATTTTCAGAAATGGAGAACAATAGGCCCTGGACAGAAGGCAAATAGAAATGCATCAGTACAGGCAAAGTTTGAAGAAATATACAGAAACAGAGGAATATATAAAGAAATATCGTGCCCCGTGTGAGCCTCCGGCATCGTACAGGTTTATTCCCACAGTCCAAAGACGTGCAGATTAAGCTAATTGGTGATATAGGATAAAGTGGTATAGACAATGAGTGAGTGAGTCTGAACAGAGCCAGATCACTTTTGAATAACAGTGTGGACACTCAGCGCTAAAGATCAGATTTGCAAAACAAATAGAGATTTACATACAGTCAGAACAAGGCCTACAGTAAGTGTGCATGCCGCGTGTCATGCCATGTCTATATACAGATATGWTCAGAGACGGCTAAGTGCACTTTCTTGTATCTTGTAGACTTTAGTTTAGTTTTTTCCCATTTTTTAATTTTGTTTTATTAAAAAAAAACAATGTGCTCTGCTCACTGCATTTCTACATTACCGTATCATAACCAATGTTTCTAATTCATTTCTTTTTTCATTCCGATGGCTTCAAGTTTTCAAATCTTTAACCCGATCCAAGATAACAGTCCATAAATAAAGCTRTGTTGTAATGCTTTTCTCATGTTCCTTGGTTGACTGGTGAAATCAGAGCCAATGAAATAACTTTTCAAAGTAAATGTAAGTGTTTATACTTTGCTAACTGGAGCGGGAAAAAAAAATCTAAAGCTGTACTTGAACTTTTAGCGGAGGATTTATTCATGCAAGCCAACTCAATACTTAAAAACCTCTGCATATAATTAAAGGCGTCCTACATCTGCACGATGAGCGTCCTCAAGAGCGGTCTCGMCTGACCTTCTTATGATGCATTATGCATGCGCCCCGCACGTCTCCGAGCGTTTCCCCAGAGCGTCCATTGTGCCGGCCTGGTGGCTGCGGACGCACCACTTTTCATGGAAAAAAAAAAGAGCTTTTCATCACAGTAGGCATCGCCACCTGTCATGCAGATAAGATCCAGGACTCATTCGAATTCACCTGCTCGTTACGCAACACCACCAGTCAGTCTCATCGCCGCTGCCGTACTCCCTAAACTCATAAGGTCCATCATTATCCTCCATCATCATTCATCTGTTCTTTATGTCTCTTCTCGGTAAAGCGAGCAGCTAATTGCTCTTTCTGAAGCACAGTTACGCTAAATCCGTCACACGTTATTGATTTGAGAGGCCAGAGACGATGACTGGTGCCAACCGAAGACCGGAGCTGGCATAAACACTGATCTCAGACACGACACTCCATAACACTGTGGGAAACAAAATGGTTTGATATAAGAATAATAAAAAAAAACACTAAAGATATAACAAGGACAAGAAAAAATAATTCTCTGCAAGGTGATTGATCATCACTACACTAGCTCTCTTTTCTCCACTCGAATCACAGGCCTACTCATGTACATCTGACCTGAATTAGTTTTTCTTCCCTCACACTGCTGGGAATACTGTAGCTTCCAGCAAAGCAAGAGTAAGGATTCTGTTTTGTTGTACATTGTGCCTCGATGGTATTTCGCTGCATTTCTGTGCGTCCTGATAATCGAGCTCCGTCCAAAATACACGAGCGTTCAGGTCAAAGCAGGACTCGTGTTTGCGCAGAATAACAGAACACATTTCTGGGAGTAAAAACTGTATYTTTACTTTTATTTYTCTGCTACACTAATGCACTTATCTGAGTGTTTCACTTGTGCTTGGACACCATCGCGGTAGAAGGTTTTCTCAGTATACGCCGGAGCCGCGATCGGACTGAGACCTTATTCCCGTCTGAAACGCCGGCCTCCCAGGAACTCCAGACATACGGAAACGACTTGGTAAATCGATCTTATTCTGTATATCCAAAGATCCTATCACACTCTGAATCGAAGAGCTGACTCTTTAATAAATCGCATGTAATTCGTAGTCCGTTGCCTAATACCCTGCGTCACCGCTTTCTATCATAAGTTTCGATCGGTCCTATAACACCTGCATTTCCACCCGAACCTGAAAACGGCGACTCATTTCCGACTGCGTGAACAGAGTCATAACAACAAACTCCCACGTCGACCGTACGGCTCAGTGCGCGTGATTATAGCGAAACAAATGAACTGACTAAAAGCATAAAAGTCTTCTCATAAAAGTCCCACTGCAGCCGTAATTAGGAGCTACAGTTCAGAGGAGGAAATGAGTAAGTGTGAGCGCTAAAGCTTTAGAAAAGGGTTTATGATGAATCCAATTATTGAATAAATGTTATTGAACAAATGAGGGAGGAGAAGTCGAACGGACGGACGTCAGGACTCGTTACGGGCGATTTAACTGCTGAAGGAAAGCTGAAATCAAAAAAAAAAAAAAAAAAAARAAAAAAAAAAGAATATTTAAGCTTTAATTCATGCCAAAGATAACTTATTCAACAGTTTAACTGTAATTACAGAGAGAGACAGAGAGAGAATATTAGTGATTTCTTTCTTAATAGACATAGGATTATAAAATTAAAACGTTATGACTTTTATTTATTAGACACGTACGGTAATTACCACAATCTATACAGAGAAGGCGCTCGATGGTTATTCTTTTGGTTGTGAGCTTGACGGCAAAAGTTTGTACCCCCTTTATTTCACTATGAAACAGAATTCTATAATAATTTAATGAGCATAAATATTACAGAGTCAGGCACTAATGCGTTCAAAAGTTTGCACTCCCATAGACATGCTGTAGTTAGGTTGTCTAATTGTTAAAAAAAAATAAAAAAACGTATTTAATAAGAGGATCATTTAATAAAGAAATAAAAGTCTGAAGCTGAATCATTGGATTCTTCAGATTTCACAGCGGAAAATCCTGATCAAACACAGAGTTGGAGACGATTCAGACTTTACTATACATCGTCTATACAGTACACCACTCCCAGGAGGCTTTGGCGGACGAGGCGGGGTACACCCTTAATGGGTAGCCAATCTATCGCAGGGAACTCACACACACACACACACACACACACACAATCATTCACACACTATGGTACAATTTGGGAACGTATATGAGTCTAATCTGCATGTCCTTGGACTGTAGGAGGAAACCGGAGAAACTGGAGTACCCGGCTTCCTCCCACTAAGCACGGGGACAACATGCAAACTCCATGCACGCCGACCCCGAGGCGGGAATCGAACACAGACCCTGGTGGTGCTAACTACCACGCCAACGTGCCGCTTTATWAAAAATCACTTTCAATATAATTATTTTGATTGCTTTTTTGTTTCCCCCCCAAACATGTCTTAATGTTTTAACCGCGTCAGATATTTGTGTAACACTTTAACACACGTCTAACATCTTGTTATTCCRCTTTCATCAACTCACTTACTAATCACTGCTTATTAATCTGTAGAGGAAATCGGTGTCCTGCGCACTTGAGAGTGGTGTGATGTCCAGATTGTCTATACTGATTGGCACATCTGGACACTTCAGAAAGTCTTCGCCRGTTTAGAGGAAAAAAGCCTGTTAAAAAACCCGTACATTACAACACAATGAGAATTGTTTCATGCCATGTCATGTGATATGTCAGACATGTGTCATGTGTTTATGATTCTGTAAGCACAGTGGGAATAGAAGTCGGTTATATAAACATAAATGAACTTAGACTTACAGATATTCATAGAAACACAGGACCATAATCACAGGTCGTGATGAGGTCGGCTCTGTTACTGTAMCAGCTTTATTTATTCTGATATTCTGAGAAAAAAAAAAGAAAAAARAGGAGGATATAAACTCTAATAAAAAGGCATAAAAAGCCATAAGAGAGAAACTCCACGCTTATTCAGCAGTGTCAGTTTTTCTTCATGCTTTCTTAAATCTGCACTTCGCTGACAACAGGTTCAAGAAAAAAGCCTAAACTTGTTGTCAGTGCAGATTTAAGAAAGCATGAATTCTTAAAGTTCATGCTTTTTTTCTAGTAAATGTTTTTTACCTGGACAGAAATGAAAACCATCGAAGATTTTAATGGCGAGGGTTCGAGTCCCACCTCAGGTCTTCGTTCCTGGAGTTTGCATGTGTTGGCCATGCTTGTTGGGTTTCCTCCGGGGATTCTGGTTTCCTCCCACTGTCCAAAGTCATGCAGAGTAGTGTGTGTGTGTGTGTGT
>QMIH01002751.1:1605-14262 GCA_003987875.1 Clarias batrachus | reverse complement strand
CGAGCGTCCACGTCCTTTCCGTCCTCCTAAAATCAATTCCTTGCCTACATAACGGGTTTGGACATGGCGCTAATAGTCTCATTCGTCCACTGATGGAACCGTCGGTTTTATACAGTATATAAAGCTTTTATATAGTTTTTTTTGCCTCTGTGATGGACGTTACATGGTGCTGTTTAAAATCCAAAGCAGAGGTCGTGTGCAGATGCCTGGTCTGGACACAGTTTCTGCAATGCCGAAAGAAGACAACAACAGCGCATAAGTCACTGCCATTCGAGCTTCCTCTTGCCAAGGAAGTCCCAATATAGATATGGACAGACTTCCATATCGCCGCAACTTCGAGACAATAACAGAACTACCTGAAACTTTTGCCCTGGTTTTCATCATTTCCTCACCTTTTAGGATKCTAAATAGRGAAGTAATAGAGTCGTCACCGTATTAGAAAGACTGAGAGCACAGAGACAGGTTTTTATTTGCTTATAAAAGGACTTTTGATGGTGTGGAATAATAGGACACGGTTATGAGAGTTAAAACCATTTATTTCTTCATGTTACACGAATGCACCAGTGTATCCCAGTGTTCCATTGGTGCTTGGATACGTCAAGATAGAAAGATTTCTCAGTAAAAAGGAGCCGTGATCAGACTGCCTGTCTCACGTCTGAAACGCTGGCCTCCCAGGACCTCCTTTAATGGCCAAACGTGTGGAAATGGCTTGGAGCGAGGTCAGGACTGTACAGTGGACGTAGCAACACGAGTTCCTGTAATGTGCAGGTGGTGCTGGTGAGTGATTGTGTGTACAGTTCAGGCGTTCCACTCGTTCCACAGTCTGCTGAGAGCGGCCTAGTTTAAAACATTTGCGCCGTCCAGCTGTTTTACTGCGGCTGAGGCTCTCATGTGATTAAAATGTTTATTTAGCACCTCAAAAGTTATTGAGCCTTRAATTATTGATAAACTATACCTAAGATTCTTGGTATTCATTTTTGCACTGAGTTCGATTTTTTTCAATGAATTCTGCAGCGCTACTCATAACTCTTCAAGGTTTTACTTTGCAATAACAGAAGGTCCTTGTCGTGTCACATCCGTTAATAGGTAATGTTTTGGAGCAGACATTCCCGTCCCGGCCTCTTGTTTTTTTCTCCTGTTGGAAGTTAATAAATGTAACTCGCCATATCGCCAAAGAACCACGAAGCACAAAGTACAAGTCGTGTGTTAGTGGTTGCTATAGATTTAGGGGTCTTGCCCAGACAACTATTTTCAAGTCCAAGATCAGGACTTACACTACCTACTGTATCAAGTCCTTTTTCGAGCCTAATACTTTCCTTCAACTAGTTTCTAGAAGCAGCATTTACTTCTTGTCTAACGCTGTTCACGGCCGAGCGTGTCGAGAGTGTGCTCCTACAGTAAAGTATTAGAACGAGGGCATTAATATTAACCTGKGGCTTATAGAGAGTTAATCAACACCTTCTGACCAATCAGGGTCCGGAATTTAGCAGCAGTGTGGCATAGCGTAAGATATTTGACATGTGAACGATGGAATGAAGTAAACGGGAGGGAATGGGTTTTCAAGAGGGKCGTTATGAGCTTACAACACCACTGAATCCAAGAATTTTCCATCAGGTTTTAAGTTACACATAGTGATATGAAACAGGCACGCGTGACAGTATCTCAGAATACAGTATTAAACCTTACAAACATCTGTAACACTCACCATTGCTCAATAAGTCAAAGCATACGCCGTCATATTAGTTCCGTTTTATTGAAGATAATTTTTTTTTTTTTTTTGCACGTACCCTACCAGTCAAAAGTTTGACTGACTGTTGTTGTTGTTGTAACTTGATTACCTAACGCCATGTGTGTTATGTCATAGTTTTGAAGAAGAAGAAAAAAAAAAGTCAGGATTGTTCTAGAATAAAATAATAAATGGAATAAATGTACTACATCAAAAGCATTGAATTAGAAGGGGTGTCCAAACTTTTGACTATTACTGTTCACAAATTGCTTTTGCCCGCTCCACCACTTTCTCCTTCCATCAAGATCTCAGACGAATGCACACAGCCTGGCAGTGCGCTACAAAACCCGACCAGTCAGAGGCTGGAAGAAGGCCTATTCCCATTGGCAAGGTAACAGCCAATCAGAATGAACCATTTTCCAGCATATGAGAGAGAGAGAGAGAGAGAGAGAGAGAGAGCGTGTAAGCGAGTGAAAATTGTCTGTCTGAAAAATTTGCCTGGCCCACACACTGACGCTGACCCTGGATGGCATTACTTTAAGGAGGAGAGAGATGCAGAGAAAGAGATGGTCCTCGGCAACCTTGGATAAAATAAAAGATGAATATGTGAAAATACATCTCCGTCATTAGCTATATCACCAGCTTGGACGTACCCTCTGGAAATATGGTGGACAAAAACTGTACAGATAATGAGGATACATTTGAGTAAAACTGAAAGCTAAATCTGGCTAGATTTAAAAAATACCCAAAAAAAACACACAAAAAAAAACAAAACAGAGAGCATATACCTCATGTTGGGCCACTTTTTTGAAAGGTAAACCACCTGATAGACACGCTCATTGTTCTCGTATTGGTTGTAGGGAAAGTTGTCCCAGAATCAAAAGTTGGTAATTGTTAAGCTGGGTGGTACGGTGGCAGTTTAGCACTGTCGCCTTGCGCCTCCAGGGTCCGGGTTCGATTCCCACCTCGGGGTCTGCGTGTATGGCATTTGCATGTCCCAAACATGTCCCCCTGTGCCTGCTGGGTTTCCTCTGGATACTCCAGTTTCTTCCAACAGTCCAAAGACATGCAGATTAGGCTAATTCACATTCCCAAATTAGTGAACGAGTGCGAGAGTGTTGACCGGAGGTCCTACTAAGGTTGTAAAAATGGGAGTCACCATTGGTCTCCACAGTCCCCAGTTGGACTACAGAGGTTCCTAGATGGTTGGGATGTAGGGAACTGTGAACCTGTTTGAAGATGATGTAACCCAGATTGAGGGGAAAAATCTCAGACGGAGTGAAAAGTCGCAACAGTTCCATCGAGACGTTGAAATCGCCCTGTTTTGCGAAATGGCTTGCTCCGATTYGTACGGATTTTTAATAAGGTTGACTCTGAATCTTTTCTTTGCATAATTGTTACTGTTGGAAAAAAAATCCCTCCGGCCTTCGTGAAATGATGGCAATTTTTATTTAGGGAAGACGAGCTAGAACATATGTCTCACCTAGCAAAATGCGTCACGCGCTAAGTATAAAAACAACTCCTTTTTCGTGTGACTTCTCAGTAGGAGCTAAAGAAAGGCGTTTTCAAGGACTCGRGTCCCGAAGGTTTTTCGTCGAACAATGCGTTATTGTCACCGAAGTACCGGAGCGCGCCAGTAAAGTTCTTCAGGTTTGACCATACGCCGTTTTTTGTTTTGTTAGCACGGATGCCCCAGTCCTGCTGTCAGCAAGAGATTCTGAGAACGAGGGAAGGAAAGCAGGAAGGAAGGTTTAACAGGACGGACACCACATATGGTTTTCAGCGGCGTTTATTATTAGCCCGAAACAAGTCATACAGCACTTTGTATCCAGAATGTTTTTTTTTTTTTTTTTAATGTCTAATGTGATTTAATTTCATGTTTGTTCAGCCTGAGCGGAATCTCTGACAAATCCGATAACATTCAAGTTCATCCAACACAGGTGGATTTACTCTGTGATCTGAATGAGTTTCTTAAAAAAAACAAAAAAATTAAAAGAAAGGAAAAAGAGTGGTATTTCCTAATTAATAATAATAAAAAAAAACCACTTTCCCCTTCTAAGCGATGTTAATGGAAGATAAAACACGCTCTTATTCATTCAGTCTGTCTAGCCTTCTCGGAAGCGTGTTTCTTACCATTCCACAGAAGAARAAAAAATTTGGATCAATTTCCACATATGAGCTGAATCATGTGGTTTTTGTCCTCCTACCCACCAACACCCCCCAACTCCCCCCCCCCACCACCACCATTCCGAGCAGGAAATGTTTGGAGTTCGAACAAAAGAATCACATGGCGTCTGGTGCCCCTTGGCCACAGATGGACCGACGGGTCTTGATTAAAAAAGGAAAACAACAGCCGAGCCACGAACACGTTTGAGATGCTTGGCGGCCGTTAGCGTTGGAAGGTTGGAGAAAGAGCCTTGGGTTTCCTTAAGCGACTGATCCGAATCCAATGTGGTTTTCTAGGGAGAAAAAAAAAAACATTGCAGCTCAGAGTGTGTTCGTGCCTTCGCGCAGTTAGCTCGTTACTGCGATGAAAGGTCCTCATGATCTACCTCCACTAAGGGTAAGATTACTCGCCCAGGCGCGGAGGTGTTACTCGGACGCCTTTCACCTAGTGATGAATGATCCTCAGTGGACGCAAAGGTCATCACGATCTTTTCCGTATTTTTTAGAAACTTGGCCATGGTGTGTGCTTCTACAGCCAAAATGGGCACCAGTGACTCTTCTGGTGAAGCTCTGAGGATCATCACGCTTCACCCCCCCCCCACCCCCCCGGTCTTGTAGTCTGGGATCCCTTGATAGACTGGACTGGGATATCAAGAAGGCTTGGATTCATTCCACTTGCCTTTGGCCTTACGACAGTTCTGCTGTTGCTACAGTCCTGGCTCGGACAATAGGTTCGCCGATCCCTGGGCTGTTTGCTTGGGGGATATTGAAGTTTACTAAAACTGAGCCAATACAACTAACCACCGGAGAAAGTGTTGTGAAACCCTGTTTTTGCTTCGCAGTCATGTTTCTAGACCATTTCAACAGAGGGGGCCAGGCTGGGGTCAGCCGATCTGTTTGATTCTGGGACCCTTTTGTTTTTTTGGAATAATGCACTATTTTTTGATAAGGATGTCGCGTGACTGTGCTAGAGTTACACAACTAAGGTAGTCAGGGTAGTTTAAGACCATTATTTTTTTCTCTCTTTGCTGCCATTGCCTCTCCTGCTTCCTGTTTTCTTTCTCCCCAGTTCGGTTTTGCTTTTCATCATCAATGCGACAGCGACCGACCAGGGAGGATGCAAACACACCCGCTTCCTCCAACATATATATAAATGCATTATTATTTGAACCGATGCTCATGCTATCACGCTATTCGTCCTGTAACATTGCCAGTAACTGCCTGGTCCTGCTGGGATTATCGGGGAAGCGATTTTGCGCTTTCCTACTGTATCTAGAAAGCTCAGCAAGGTTGGTGGTCCAGGCCATGGATGACAGTGGCATCATCACGATTCGGGATCTACTAAACACTTTTCCATCTTGCTTGATTTTTTTTTTTCTGTTTGTCCATCACACCTTACGTCTCAGCCAAAAGGAAAAATGATCCACATGTGGGATTTGGTCCTTTGGCTAAAGGAATCTCTCAGTGCTGCTTTCCCAACATATGACCAACTGGACATGCATTTCCACAAGGAAATATAATTGCTCAATGATTGCTCTGCGCAGCAGAGGTTCCTGTTTATACTAAACAGAATCGTCGGATTTACTGTAATCAGTCAGCATTTAATCTGGTCAGCTCCCATACCACTTTATACTGTAGACCTTTGGTCCTTTTTCAAATCACGGAAATGTCATTCTGCTCTGTATTTACAGGATCGTCGCGTAACTTCACGAGAAGAACTATGTTTGGATATTGGATATCCTCGTTATTGTTCCTGTCCGCATTATGTGAGGTACGATCGTGCCCAGTCACCATTACAGTGCATGTTTTGCTTAGTTAATACCCTTGCATTATTTTGTCCTATTCATGTATATACTGTACTGTCTTGTCTGCTGAACAGTTTTTTTTATTTGTTTGCTTTTCTATTCTGCAGTTGTTCCTGGTGGCCCAGTCATCCAATAATGACACGCAGCAGAAATCCAGGAACGGCACCCACGAATTCGACCCCATTCGCAACAAGATTGTGATGGCCCAGTTCGAGTGCTACCAGAGGATCGCGAAGGACAGCAGTCACGATCAGAAAGGTATCGCTACGTGAGGGCCAAAATGCTATGGAGGGGTTTGTATCAAACGTTACAAAGGTTATATCTGTTGAAATACGTTCTTCTTACGATCTCTTATTTTTCTTAGAAAACAAAATACAGGAATTCCCCTACATACGAACATTTCGAAGATACGAACAACCGTTCACTCGTGTTCGATCGTGGAAGTTGATTTATCACATGTCCGGAGCAGCAGCGATGAAGCTGGTACTGCTAATAAGCGCCAAGAAATAACAATCCAAACAATAATTGAGTGAAAATAATTAGGAGAGGTGAAAAGATGGCAGACGTTGCTTGTTCTTCGCGATTCTGAAAAACAAGGACTAGATCATGGAACCTTTTCGTTTTATACTGTGTATAGCCAATTACGTTAGCATCCTAGTATCTAGACGATGTTAGCATCCTAATATCCAGACTTATGAACAAATTGGACTTACGAACAAGCTCTCGGAAGGGAACTAATTCGTATGTTAGGGACTCACTTGTTGGTGAGTTCAAGGGAGCAGAACCGACCGTGATCTCAAGGGGTCTAGTTGGTACTTGCTTTTTGGTATCAATCAGGGCAGCACAAGCCAAACACGGGTGTGGAAGACGGTGGATAGCGCATTCCTCCGTGTGTGTCACACTGCCCTTGAGGTTGAGTGAGCAGCTTTTTTAGAAAGTTTGTTTAGCAGTTGGCATGATTTACAAAAGCATGTCACAGCCTTGTCCCCTTCCAGGTTGGTAGATTGAGGTGAACCATCAGACAGGTTGGGACTGAGTATCACTGAATTATGGAGAAAAACAGGATGGAATTCAACACCTCCTCACTGGGAAATAGTAACTTTATTGTATTTAGTCCATTTGAGACTAATAAGAAGTCGCAAAATTTCTCTTATACAACGGTTAGTTCTTGACAGAGTGATCTGATTGGACGAGAGCCATTCCACTAGTGGTGATAAAGAGCATAACAGCACCGCGATGTATCACTATATTCATCAGTCCCGCGTCACAGGTGGTCTAACCATCGTTAATTACAATCCACATTTCCAGCACTGGTGAAAGTAGGTCTGTAGGAGAGAGCAGCTGCCTGCCAAAACCAGTCACAGAAGCACTTTCAACATATAAACACTCCTGTTATGTCATCGCTGACTCACTTCTAAGTCGTTCCCAATTGCATCTGAACAGTCCGTGTTCTTTTTTTTTTTTTTACGGCCACAAATCTAATGAGCTTCTAACATAAGGTCGAATCCAAGGGAAATCCAAGGGAATTCAAAGGAACAAGGGTACATGGCACACGATTCGCGATTCAATCCCAGAACCTGAATATTTGATTATATATATATGATATTTTAATGTGGAATAGGTGGAAAATATAGAGAGAAACTTGTGAGATTTACAGGACCGTCTTCCTACGGTGGCCGTGAAGTGCAAAACAAATTAACAAAACCGAAAACAAAATAACATTCGAAGACAAAATAACAAATTCAAAACCAAATTAACAAATCTGAAAACAAAATAGCAAATTCTCAACCAAATTAACAAAACCGAAAACAAAATAACAAATTCAAAACCAAATTAACAAATCTGAAAACAAAATAACAAATTCAAAATCAAAATATCAAAACCAAAAACAAAATAACTAACTAAAAATCAAAATAGCAAAACCGAAAACAAATTAACAAAATGCAAAACAAAATAACAAATTATTTTTGGGTTTTGTTATTTTGTTTTGGGTTTTGTTATTGTGGTTTTTAATGTGTTATTTTGTTTTCATTTTGTTAACTTGTTTTGCACTTCTCGGCCACCGTAGTCTACCAGCTTTATGGTTTATTCTCCTCACCTTTTAGCTACACAGTATCAGTAAGAACTTAAAACTAGTTTCATTGTTAATTACGTTAATTGCTTACAGTAGTTAGTTCCGTCCGTCAGCTGCGGAAAGATATGCATTGGCAGAACAAAACTTGTTAACTTGTTAAATAAATGAACAAATCACAATCAGTTAATACTAAATGGTGTTTGTAAGTATAAATGAATATACTGTATATATCAAATGTATATTATATATATATAACATATATATGTATATATGTATAACATCTTCAAGAAAACGTCACCCTAACAACAATCACACAAGTTTCCTTCCTTTTTTTTCGTTTCTTTTTTACATAATTTTTTTCTTTTTTAATTTGTGTATGAAGTGTGTCTGTCATACAGGTCCCTGTGGAAGAGCTGTTGCTATAGAAACGATAAGGCATTATACCTGCACTATGGCATAAATGTACTGTAGCTAAAACGTCTAAATACAAACGGAATGGATTTTTGCATTTTACTGCAATGCCATTAAGTACGAGTGCGCGTCTACACCCGAGGTTGCTCTCTTCTACAGAACTCCATGCTTTCAAATGACTCCTAATGATAAGAAGTTACAGCTGCCTGTGAGAAGGCTAATGTCGACCTCCTCTGTATCTGCGCTCGGATTAAGCGTGTATACGAACTTTTCTTTTCTTTTTCGTCTTGGCGCTCGCGACACCGCCTCACTGGAATGCTATTGTGTTCGGAGCGCCGGGCGTGTCCGACTCTATGCATTGTTCATCTGCAAACGCTCAACATATTCCCGTCGTGTGGCGCAGCTCCAGCTGTTCCCAGGCCAGATGTTTTGTTTGACAGCAACCGTGAAGATTGTCAGAGCTTGTTGATTTGTTCCATGTTGATTTTTTTTTTTTTTTTGCGCGCGCGGCCGACCAGTGAGAATGAATTACCGTCAGTAAATACGTCTGAACTGCAGTTATACGGCACAGTTCTCACAAGAGTTCGGGGAAGTTACGAAGACAGATTTTGTTTAAACGAGATTTGATTAAGGGTGTTCGGAGTACATTTGTCTGATTAGGAGTTCATCATGAGACTGAAAACGATCCTTTCAGGAAGGGGTTAAGTCGTCCCATAACATAATTTTTTAAAAATAAGTTTAGGTTTTTATCTCTAAAGCATCTCAAAGGCAGAATTATTTGAAAAGGCAGTGTAGAGATACGACTAACACTCCTACAACAGCTACTGCTAATAGAAATAGTCACTGTTTTTATCAGATGATTATCAGCACATTACTCTTATAGTTCTGTAATTTCCTTCTGTCATAAAGCAACTGATCCAATACCATTGTTTTCACTTTTTCTTTTGCGTCATTAAGTAACACACAGCCCTGGAGCAGAACTGAAAGTCATGATATTCGGTTGAAAGCAAACTGGTGTATGTTTAATTTTTCCAAGAGATCCTATAGAAGAGTGCTCTGCTGGAATTTAGGTCTACTGTGTGTGAACTCTATATGTTGTGTGATTCCTTGTAGAATGGAGACAGTGTGATTTAAATTCTGGTTCTTCTTGTGTGTGTGTGTGTGTGTGTGTGTGTGTGTGTGTGTGTGTGTACGCGCTTTGCAGCTGGGCTGATGTGTAACCGCACATGGGACGGCTGGCTGTGCTGGGACGACGTAGAGGCCGGAAAGACCGTAACGCAACACTGTCCTGATTACTACACTGACTTTGACACTTCAGGTAATAAAATATATATATGTATAAATTTTTTTAATGATTCCAGTGCATTAATGATTTCAGCTTCATTACTGTCGTGTATTTATAAATMAGTTCTTTCAGGACGTTCAAAATAATCAACATGCAGGACGTCATTTCATCGGCATTTCAACCAGCATGTCGTTCGAGTCAAAGCAGGACTTTTGATTACAGTTATGAGTGTAAAATCTCCCTTTATTTCTCTATATCATCCTCGCTACACTAATGCACTCAGTGTTTCACTAGCGCTCGGACACCATCAAGGTGGAAAATTTCCACGCCTGAAACCCCGGCCTCCCAGGAACTCCTTTAATAGCCCAGWCGTGTGGAAATGGCTCGGAGCGAGCCGATGGGATTGTTACGGGAGATTTGGCAGTAACGTGCGAGGGGTGTTGGTGAATGATCGTGTGTACAGTTCACGCAGACAGATGCGTCTCTTCGGCACGTTATCTGTCGATTTTTAAGGATCAGGTGTTGCACTCGCGGGAACGAAGGCAGTGAGCCGCTCCGAGACACCTCGGCCGGGATCTTCATTCACGGACGTACGGCCTTCTTTAAAACGTTTGCACCGTTCAGCCGTGCTGCTGTACTTCACACAGCTGCACTGTGCTTCTCCAAATGTCAATCGATCTGCATKCACCAGTTGTGAATGCAGTTTCGTCACAAGTCCCGGTTTGACTTGAACGCCCCTTAACTAGAAAATCCACGCCTTGGCAACAGGAGGCACAATAATGCCATGTGCAGTCAAATCCGTCAGGTAGGAAATAACCTCCGGCGAGCTGTGGATGCTGAGATGCTGAGATGCTGAGATGTTTCTCCTACTCGAGCTCTGTAAAGCGTCCCAGCAGGAGTTAGTCCACGGTGCTGTTTGTTAAGAGGTCATTTCAGGCAGGTAGCTCTAAAGGAAGTTCTCCTCTGCAGCACAGGGACGTCTCTGTCTTCCTTTCCTGGGACGCTCCGTTCTGTACATTCTTGTAGACTCTTGAMGTTCTCGAGGGGTTTTTCAGACGGACCGAGCTTCAGTAAGAAGATCGTCTTGTGGGCTCTGGTGTTGCTCCACAACGGAGAAAAAAGGAAAACCAATGAATTAGGAGCTGCGTCCAAACTCTTGATTGGGACTGTATACAATAAATACTTCACTCATCRCGTTTTTATATTCCTGTTAACATAAGACAAGCTTAGGGGTTTTGTTTGATTCCCCTGAGTTATTATTCTGAGATAAATTGAACATAGAGTTTGCGAGTAAACAAAAGCACATGGTTGGTGTGTGAACAATTCTACTGGAGCCTTAATCCTCACCCATCAGCTATACCGCTTTATTCTGTATGCAGGATCGCGCGCAGGGGGGGTGGGGGTGTGACTTTGGGCAAGAGGCGGGGTACACCCTGGACGGGGTTCTAATCCATCACAGGGCACACGCACACACACAGTACACACTCATTCACAAACTACGGGCAATTTGGGAATGACAATTAGCCTAATCGGCATGTCTTTGGACTGAGGGAGGAAACGGCGCACTGGGAGAACATGCACACCCCATGCACACACAGACCCCGTGGCGGGAATCGAACCCGGAACCCGGAGGTGCAAAAGGCGACAGCGTTCCCCACTAAGCCGCCGTCCCGCCTGCNTTAATCTTGCACCCTGAACTCAACAATGCAGTATATTAACGGACTCCGCCGTAATTAAATAAAGGATCTTTTATTCTGTTTTATTTTAGAGGTGGCTACAAAAATCTGCACCGCATCTGGCAAGTGGTTTGTCCACCCTGAGAGCAACAGAACCTGGACCAATTACACCACCTGTACGCAGTCAACTTCTAAGAGCCAGCAGGTGGGTTTGGAACGAAAGACTAACGTCTCCCTCTGCACATACAGGAGGTACAGTACGGTCGCTAAGACTGCGACATGCGAGCCGTTTGGAGCGTCGCGTCTGCAAAATTGTAAAACCAGGAGGCGGTGTGCTGTAGCTCGTTATTATATCAGGTTATAAAGACACACAAGGAAAGGCACAAAACAAGAAAGAAGGTTCTGGTTTAAACCATTACTGAGCACTAACACTCT
Source organism: Clarias batrachus (assembly GCA_003987875.1). Taxonomy (NCBI): domain Eukaryota; kingdom Metazoa; phylum Chordata; class Actinopteri; order Siluriformes; family Clariidae; genus Clarias; species Clarias batrachus. The sequence continues at coordinate 2,684 of QMIH01002751.1, read as the reverse complement.
GGGTTTTTTTTTTTTTTTTTTAAATACGTTCTAGATTTTCTAGATGAATGAATCCTTTCAGGGTTTTGGATCTGAGACACAGCTCATGGTGATAATCACGCGTAAAAACAGACAGTTTGTCGGCGTGTTTAACGGCGCCGCGTGCAGTTTAACTCTGAGCTGTCGGGTCGATGTTGCGTTTAATCCTCCAGTTGTGCATGAAATCCGCGCGTGGGAACAAGTTCCACCACCGGCTTCTGTCTGAAAGTCAAAGTCGTGTAGCATTCAAATCGATTACGTTTTCATCTACACAACGTATCTCAATCTCTTTGAATGCTCGAGCCTAAGTTTTATGGGGTTTTTTTTTGTTTGTTTTTTTTTTTGTTGTTGTTTTTTACATTTCTTTCTTTAGGCATTGCTGAACCTCTACTACCTGGTCATGATCGGTCACGGGTTGTCGCTGGTCTCTTTACTCGCTTCTTTGGGAATATTCTTCTATTTTAAGTAAGTGTGATGACAGAGAACACAGCTGGATTTACAAAGTCCCTAGCTCAGCGCTTACACTCATACACCCCCCCCTCTCCCCCCACTTTCCCTCAGGAGCCTCAGCTGCCAGAGGATTACGCTTCATAAGAACCTTTTCTTCTCCTTCATCCTGCATTCGATCATCACCATTATCTGGTTCACGGCCGTCGTGAACAACAACAACAACCAGGAGTTCTTGCAGTCGAATTCGGTGAGTAGGCTTTGCGAGGATCTCTTTTTTTTTTTTTTTTCTCCTTTTGGGACATGAAACACTTTGGAGTTTTTTGGGTGTGCTGTTAAAGCGAAACAATTAATGACGGCAGCATGACTTCGTAACGTAATGATATTATGTCATAGGTTTTAACTTTTCATGGTTTCGTTAAATGTTGTGGAGGTTTTGAAATACAAGGATAAAAGTCATGTTTGAAGAATTTCTCTTTTTTTTTTTTKTTTAAGAACCTCTGACACTGGAGTCTCCTTCCCTAAACGTTAACCAAACATCTTCTCACATCAACATTCATCCTATTATGTATGCGAAATTCTTCTTTTTGAACAAAAACAAAAAAAACAAAAAA